>BPLR01009027.1:0-45029 GCA_021605095.1 Caerostris extrusa | reverse complement strand
GTTACGTATTGCTGTCTCAAAAAGGCTATAAAAACCCTGCACCTAATAAAATATCAATTTTTTCCAGGAATGTTAAATTGTTGATCCGCTAATTCAATATTACTCAAATCACACATATGAACTTTTAATATTTTATTAGAGTTAAATTAGTAATTCGGGGAACGATTAAAAACTTTCGTAGCTATTTGATTATTTTTTAACTTGGAAGTAACTTGTTAGTTAATATTTAAAGAATCCCGAAACCACTAGGATTTTTTCTTTCTTTAAATTCTTCAGCACGTTCTCTTCATCATAAAAAAGCCATAGAACCTTGATCTAAGAGCGCTCTTACTTCATATATATTCCCTGAATCATCACAAAAATAACTTTTAGCTACGCTGTAACTTTTGGATTCATTCGAGATATAATTCACAGCTGCAAATAATTTATCACTGTTTATAGAAGCGATTGCCTGTGCAAATTCTTGAGCGGCGGAGGAAAGAGAGGTTTTGGGATTGATTTCATTATTCATTTTTTATACAACCACTATTAGTTCTCACTCTCCTAATATATATTTATATATCTTGTTCAAATTTTCAATTGTCCATAAAATATTTTTATTCATCCACTCAACTTCAAATACATTTTTTGAAACTTGTAGTGAGATGACACAAACTGATGTACTGATGAACTGAACTGATGTTAATAGTTTTTCAAATATTAATTCATTAATTAAATTTAATTAATTAAAATTGTCAAAAGGAAAATGGAAAATTGCAAGGGAAATTTTTATACTTTTTTTCAATTCCTACTATTACACTCTCCCTATATATATTCTTTTTGTTCAAATTTTCAATTGTTAATAAATTACTTATTCATCCATTCAAGTTCAAATACATTTTTTAAAACTTTTAGTGGATGACACTGGATTTTAATAGTTTTTCCAAATATTAATTCATTAAATAAATTTAATTAATTAATTTTAGTTTTTTTTTTTTAGATTTAAGCTGCATGTATCTAATAATAGATGGCACCAGATGCAAGAAGAAAATTTCAACTTTATTTGTAAAGGACTTTTTTGCAATATAGTGAAAAGAAATTGGAATTGACTTTAAAAAATTTTTTTTTATTACTTGTTTTATAAGATCATTAGGGAGATAATATATTCCCTGTTCTCTGCGCTGGAGCCTTTGCGTGGGTAGTGTAAACTTTTATGATGCCTGCGTTTACAAAAACAAGATACTTTTGATTTGCATTTTCAAACTGAACAATTAATCTGTAAACAATTGAAGTACGTATGGATTTGCTTTACAAGATAAATTCTCTCATACACTGTAAATAATTTGGACAATAAACAAGAAATATGGTGGTTTTTATTACTTAAAAACAATTTGAATCTTTTACGTCCGAAAGAAAAACTGAAAATCTGACACTCATTTATAATTTTTAAAATTAACTTTAAAATTAACCCTTTTGAAAGCTACATGTGTTTTTCGGAAATTGGCTTCCTAGCGATGAGACTTAAATATCACATTCTTCAGCTAATTTTATTGGGAGAAACCAACTATCTGTTTGTCTTATACCAAGGGTGGCCAGCCTTGAACATTTTTCCGGCCCGTGAGATTTATCACACTTCTACAAATGGCCAAAGTAGTGAAAAACCAATGTATTAAAAAATGCATTATTTGTGCAACCATATGATCCAGTTTGAGACATAGGGCACTTGAGAAATATTTTGATTCAATTTAATCGTAAAAATCAAGCGAATCGTTTTTTTCTTTCTAAAATGAAATTGACCAAATACAAACATGCTTAAACATAACGGACGCTAACCTGCAACACCCATTACGATGTGCAAATACCCAAATTGAGATCGATTTATAAAAGTTAAGTAAAAGAGTGGAGAAACAAATATCGCACTAGTAAAATAAATATTTTTGAATGATTTCATTTTTTTTTATTTCGTTCATATTTATATATTTTTTTTTTATTTCATTTTTAGCGTTATATATTTCTTTACAATATGCGTTTAGTATCATTATTATTATATATCTAAGAATAATAGTAAACACAATAACAATAGCTCATTATGTTTCAATTTTTTTCACTCCAAAAAGTTCTATAGGTCTAAATCTAATATGGGGATATATAATTTTATACGCAACCCGCGAAGTTATGATGCATTTCCAAAGTGGCCCGCAAAATCATTTGGGTTGCCACCGCTGTCTTATACTAATGGGAGATGCGGCTCTCTATCTAAAGTTTGAAATAATTTTTCGGGAACTATCAATTGTTTTAATGTTTCCAAATTAGATGCCTTTCGTTAATTTAAATAATACTCAAAATTAGTTGATAAGAGCTACGCAAATTGCACATGAAATTCATTTAGAGCTGAGTTTTTCTAAAAAATTATCTACGCATGTTTGGGATGAAGGTTAATAATCTCGCAACACAACTAACTTTGTCTCATAGTTCAAGATATCTTTTTTATCATTTAAATAAGTTATTACATTAGACGTTCTTTCCCTAATAAATTTAACAGAATCTCAGCTTT
The DNA here is from genome assembly GCA_021605095.1 of Caerostris extrusa. Classification (NCBI taxonomy): domain Eukaryota; kingdom Metazoa; phylum Arthropoda; class Arachnida; order Araneae; family Araneidae; genus Caerostris; species Caerostris extrusa. The sequence continues at coordinate 42,496 of BPLR01009027.1, read as the reverse complement.
ATAAATCTCTGGTACTACTTTTAATAGTAAATGCAAACTCTAATGAAATAAGGGGGAAAATTACGTAGTGATTCTAACAGTTAAAGATTTCTATTCTTTTTATCACTTGATCAACGGTATCTGGTTTTATTTCGCTTTCACACACTGCTGACCTATTTCCGCTTCTAATTTTATCGAGTTTTAACTCTTTTGAACTTGATCTAATTTTTTTTCCAGATCCATTTGACATTGTTCCTCATGTTTACGATTGTCAATAATTTTGTTGGCAATATCCTTTAACCAAGTCTGAACTGTTTTTAAAAAGTGATACTCTTTTCAATCGCTTCATTTAAATCTGCGATAGTTAACTTGTCAGAAACAATTACATTTATTTCTGAGGCAAAGAGCCTTAAATCTTTTTTTTTTTTTTTTTTGCTCCTTTAATAAGTTAAATATATGGAACTTAAAATTTCACTCACTTTTCAATCACAAAATGTTTCACTTGACTATTCTCCGATCAACAGATCCAAGCCTCAAAAAATCAAGCCTTCGTTAGGATCAAATGTCCCAGCACATTAATATTTCTCAGTGGATTGTATATTTGGGGTTCATTTTTCACAAACATTTACTCACAATGCAAATAAAACTAACGTGTTTATTAATACACTGCTCTTAATAGCCACAGCCACTCGCAGCCATGCTATTTCACTCTCGCAGATCAGACACGACACTAACACTAGCTTTTTCGCCGCTAAGGGTTGCGTGTATATTCACCTTGTTTTTCTTTTATCGTGTGTGAACATGATGTTGTCCTGGTTAGGAGTCCGTGACGTTATCCGAAAATGAGGACTAAGCAAATAAAACTCCATTTCAAATTTTGGCCGAAAATGCGTCACTTAACTTTTGAAATGCTTCAAGAATAAGGTTAGTCATAAAGAATTTTCTGGGGAATTTGGCTTTGTTTGAAGTGTTTTGTAGTATAGTTTTGAAGCACTTTTTTACATATTTTCTTGGGATTTTAAACATTTTTATATCCAATAGCTGTAAGTACTCGCAGTGCGTTGATCCATTCCTTCTTCTTGAAGTTTCACATTTATCACTTTTGGCGTTATCCCGTGCTTATGGAGCTGTATAGTGCTTCTTATTATATTTGGAATACTTCACTCTCCATTTATGCCTAGAATTTTCAAACATAGATATTTTCTTTTGGCAATTGAATGTGATAGTGATTCTTGAAAAATTTGGAATACTTCATTCTTCATTTATGCTTATAATTTTCAAACATTGATATATTCACTTGGCTATTGAATGTGATAGTGATTCTTGTAAAATTTGGAATACCTTCATTTCTGCCTAGAATTTTCAAACTTTGATATATTCTTTTGGCTTTTGAATGTGATAACGTTTCTTGTAGAATTCGTAATACTTCGTTCTTCATTTACGACGGCGTTTATCTTACTTTTATATATATTTTTTAGAGATTCTTGAACTATTCATTCTTCATGAACTTGTCTGTTCATATATTCACGTGGTTATTGAATTTGACCATTCTTGTAGTATTCCAATTAATTGCTTCATATATCTCGTGCATTATTAAACATTGGCATATTCCTGAATTTATTCATCTGTTCTTGAATGTTCACACAGGATAAGTTGAAATTTGTCGAGCAGATTTCAGTTTTTTTTTTTTTTTTTCTTGCCTGCTAGGGGTGTCCACGAGCGCATGTGCGAACAGTTTTAATCCGGGAATTAATAATTTTACTAATTGTATTATTGAGGCTCTTAAAAGTCTGCATAAAATTCATAAAAATAAAATTCATGCTTTATTCATAATAAAGCAAAAATAGAAACGGCAAAATTCTCGTAATCCTGGTGACAAAACCATTCTAAATAAAACCATTCGAAAAGTTTTTCAAAATTACTGAGATAAGAAATGTGGGAAGAAAATCTAACAGTCCTTCAACTTAAAGACGATAATTATCTTAGGAACATCTCTAAAGCACATAAAAGCACTCGAAATAAAATAGAACTCAGCATAAAAAAATCGGGTTTCTATTTCCACAACTGATAATGAAATGGCTGAAATGTTACCAGATATACTTGAAAATCAAATTATTTAAATGATTCTTCGAATAAACGAATTGAAAAAAAAAACTGCTAATTGTGCTATCTAAAATTTTTATCTTTACTACCTAACTTAAGAAATTAGTCATATTAATCATTCAGAGATTTATTTTAATTAAACACACTATTATTAGGAAATCCCGTGTCCTGATAAAATTACAGATTAAACTATCAAAAGTTTTCCGCCTACAACTATCATCCTCTTATGTCATCTTCTTAGCAAAAATTCTGAATTTAAAATACTTCCTGAAATATTGTGAAATTACCGCCGTCCTCACCGTATTCAAACTTGGAAATGATTCTACAAATCCAAACGTTTACAAACAGATTTTTCTTCTGTTTACTATTACCAAAGTTGCAGAAACTATTATTTTTTATAAAATTAATCAGTTTGTTTAGGTATAGAACATCCTTAACCCAAAGCGACCTGAGGGCTAATTGTCTAATGATTTGGTCTTTGGTACCACAGGCAGGGCCGTTTTTCCACTTATGAGGCCCTTTCACCTCCCATTTTTAAGTTTGTAAATTACATGAGAGATAATAAAATACATCCTTACTGTGATGTATATCAATATGTTAAATGAAACACGTTGTAATAAGGTACTAATCTTAATAAAAAATGCGGCACGGATAACAAACAAAAAAAAAAAGTCGAGAACACTTATTTGGACATTTATTCTCAGCACCCTATATAGTACTTTTAACAATAATTAATTAAACATGACACACAACATTTATAAAGAAATATAATTCAAATAATAAAAATATTTAAATGCAAATAATAATATTTCAATAAATTTTAAAATAATGCCAATATTTGTCTCAGCAATCAGTGAATGTATGAACTATTTTTTTCCCCCTAATGCAGCTGGCAAACACATACAGCTTGGTCTTTAGATGCCTTTAAGGCGCTGCTGCACAGATGTACTCACTTTGCATTACCCAGGGGGCGCGTGTAACTTGAAGATAAGCCACGGAAGTAACAATGCCCCCGCAATGCTGTACGATCCTATTAGGACCGGGACCTACTTTTTAAAGTGGATTCCGAACCACTACAAACAACCATGGCACCGCCGGGACTCGAACCCGAAACCTGTAGTTCCGAGCTCCAGAGAGCTAACCACTCGGCCATTCAGGCCCATGTATGAACGATGCTTTGGTGCAATCTAGTATATACAAACGAACAGACCCAATGAGTCGAACGCGTTGATCTTAACCAATACATTTTTAAGTTTGTTTATTTGTCATATGTGTAGAATTTCTCCTTATTTTCGATTCAGTGTTTTAGTGTTTACTGTTTTTAGAATAGTGTAATTCTAATTTTGCTAACAATTTGAATGTAGGCACCTCTTGATCTTGAGGCCCTAGGCTGAAGCCTAGTTAGCCTACAAGAAAATCCGGCCCTGACTATAGGCTTCTGGTTCGAATTTTGACGGTGGCATGGATGTTTGCTAGTGGGTCGAAATCCACTTTTAAATTGTGGGCCCCTGTCCCATTTGTCTAAAGTGTTCAAAAAATTACGGTAGAGCGACAAACCAAACCATCATTAACACAAAATCTTTCCAATACTAACAATTACTCCCTAATACCGGATATTGCATCATTGCGGCAAGTTTACAGAACGATGAAAGCATAGGAGCCTTATTTCTCGATATACAAAAGGCTTTTGATTGGGTTTGGATAAACGGTTTATTTTATCTTATCAAAAACTCCAAATCATTCCTCTCCTCATTGCAATATATATTTCAAATATCACTACATTTCACAAATTCCTTATCAATTTTTTTTTTTCCGATGAGAAGGCTATTATCTGCTAAAATAAAAATTTCAATTTGTATAGTAGAATTAGTAACTGAAAATTGGTTCGACAAATGGAAAATTGCAATTAATATTGAAAAATAGTTCTCTAAAAGGCAGTAAAGCTGACAACCCTACCTCATAAAAAGCAAAACATTTCCTGTCTCTAAATCTGCCAGTAGGTGGACGACCTTGGCCCATGATGATGGCTGTTGATGAAGATGATACATCTTTAGCTTTGAAATATAACAGATTTTCAATTTCTGATAATTTTTCGAGAAGTTATGAGTGATTACAACTCTAGATGTAATGACTTCTTTCGAAAAATATGACGTAGCAAATGATAACCTTGTTACTTCTAGAACCGAAACCAAAATGTAAGGACTGTGTACATATCCTTTTATTTACATTCGCCTTCGTGCAAACATTGAGCGATAATCAGCCATTTGATTTGTATTTTTTTACAAAAACAATTATTTTCAGAGTTAATATTACTTTGGTCTTAATTTATATAATTTTTACATCTTTTATCTGTTATGTTTGTTTTGATTACTATGTTATTATCTGTTCTGTTATCTTTGCGTTAATTACTAGTTATATTTGTGTTATTATCTGTTATATTTGTTTTGATTACCATATTAACCAGATTAAATATGTAGAAAAATTGTAGAAAATATCACAAGATGTCTTTTTGGCCTCCTAAGAAAAAAAATATATTGCTAGTGCTAGAACTGAAAAACTTTAAGTGAATAAAAATAATTCTTACGCCCACATTTCTTCTTCAAATATTAGTTCTGCTTTATTATGTGGCTCTACGATTATTACAGAGAAAATTTTTCAGTGAAAAGAAACTGCTTTGTGCTGAATCTTTGAAGCAGGAAAATACTTCCCTTCAAAAAATTGTAGTTGGAAGTTCAAATTATGCGATCATGCGCAATGAGTGATATGTGGCAATTTATCTAGACTTTAAATTGGCAATTTATTTGTCAATTTAAAGTGTGATGTTTGCAGTTTCGGTTGAATTAGAATTGGATATTGTTAGTTACTATGGGATAGCTATGTTAGTTACTCTCAGTTACTATGGGAAAATTGAGACAAAGATTTAAACAACCTTTACAAGTTCACCGTACCAGATTCAATATGTTGCGACGTGGACAAAAAATTAGTCGAAGCTTTTATCAAGACAGATAAAAGTGAAACATCATTGGAGACTTTTTCCACGGTTACGGGTATTCGTACCATGAATGAATTTGAACAAATTCTTCACGTTTCTGACGAACAATATTACGAGCAACATAGACAAAATTATACAGATATGTTAATTATATTTTTTGGGGAAAAATGTAATTAACGTATCTGTGAATTATTATGCTGAATGGCGAATCCGGAACATTCTTCTTTTTATGGTATAGATCAGGGGTGGCCAACCCAAATGATCTTGCGGGCCACTTTGGAAATACATCGTTACTCCACGGGCCGCATATAAAATTATATATCACCATATTAGATTTAGACCCACTATAGACATTTTTTTGGAGTGAAAAATTCAAAAATAAGGAGTTATTATTTTGTGTTTTACTATTATTCTTACATGTAAACATAGATGATATAATAATAATGATACTAAATGCACACTGTAAAAAAATATATAACACTAAAAAAGAAATATAAAACATATATAAATATAAACGAAATAAAAAAAAAAAAGGAAATCGTTAAAAAATATTTATTTTATTAGTGCGATATTTGTTTCTCCCCTCTCTCACTTAGTTTTTGCAAATCGATTTCAATTTGGGTATTTGCTCATAGTAATAGGTGCTGCAGGTTAGCGTCCGTTAGGTTTCAGCGCGTTTTGTGTTGGGTCAATTTCATTTTAGTAAAAAACGATTCGTAAGTGTGTTGAACCAAAAGCGCCAACAACTTGAACTAAAAAAATCTGGTTTGTTCTGCTATCAACAATCAACTGTGCCTATCTAGATATGGTCACACCGTCACGGAGGTCACTTAAAGTGAAATATAGAACCTGTTATATTAGATGTTCCAAGATGCGCACGCATTATGAGTTCACAGAATATAATCTAATTATTCTGCGAATTCATAACTTCAAACTCATAAATGAAACACGTAATATCTGTCATATATTCGCAAGAATATTATTTTAAAATCGAAGTTCATTTTTTCTCATCATTTCGACAGTTCATTTTTGAATATATGGATGCACAAATAATGTAATTTTTTTAATACATTGGTATTCATTATTTTGGCCATTATAAAATAAATATATTTTGGAAAATTGTGATAAATCTCAAGGGCCGGAAAAATATTCAAGGCGGCCGCGGGTTTGCCATCCCTGGTATGGATACAGTGATTGATGAAAATCTGACAGTAAACATCTTTGCCCTACATGGAGAACAGACAAAAATAATAATAAAAAAATTTTTAATTAAGAAAAAACAGAGAAAAGAACAATCAGAAGCGACAAAATTTTGGTTGAGGTCAATTTTAAGTCACTTTGGAACTTTTAGACTAATAGTATGTGATATAATGCGATGATCGATCTATTTATTATATGCAAAATCATGTTTTTTATTTTTATATAATTCATTTTAATGTAAATGATTTAATTTTTTTATATTTCCCTTTCGTGTAAATTTTATATAAAAGTGTATAAAAATATAATGTAATAATTATATTAAAACATTAAAGAATTCATTATACACTCAAGAGCCAAAACATTATGGCCACCCCTCCATTTTGCAGTGAACTCGCCTGGATGACGTGGAAGGCACGTGATCAGGTGGAAGTGGTATTTAACTGGTATTAAGTGGCGGTATTAATCCATGCCAAGGCGGGTTGAAGCTGTGTTGCGCGCCAAAGGTGGGCCAACTCGTTATTGACAGGTGGTCATAATGTTTTGGCTCTTGAGTGTATATTTTATAGTTGGCGTTAAAAATATACATTATAGTACGGTTGATATTAAAAAATTCACCATATATTTTATACTGTTTTACACAAATTAAATCTTTATTTGTTTTATTTTCTTAAATGACGTAATTTGACTTGACTTGACTTATAACTTTGAGATTCATGCTCGTTAATTCTGCTTTATCATAACTATCAAATATGATAGGCATAAATGGAATATTTATAGTTTAACTGTTATAAAACCAAAAAAATTCATAAATTCATGGTGATGTTTCAAAATAAAATGATAGATCTCTTAATAAACTGCCAATATGATTTTGAAAGAGCAGTTATGCACGAGTTATGAGTTATTGCACGGTATTTCTTTCAACCAAAAGAAATTGAGATGATTGAATATGAAAAAATTAAAAAATAGATGAAACTACTGACCGAATGGACGACTACAACATAAAATTGGAAATATGACATGAAAATTTGAATTACAATCATAATGAGAGAAAAAAATAAAGCCTCAGAAAAGAAAAGTGGGATTCCCTTTGCTTTTGAATTTACAAGACTATTTGTAGAAATTGGGGTGTTGTTATATTCTCAGACATATCGAATATCCAAGAATAAGAAAGAACTTTGTGGAAACTTCCGAAACTTAACTTCCGAAAACACTGTGGAGCTTGTTCCTTGGCTCTACTTATTTGATGCATTGAACAAAATGTGTGTCCACTGTTTCATATGTTTTGCATAACGGATATAAAGGTGATGGAGTTTAGACCAAATCTTTGGGCTTTAGCTTTTAATGTGTATTTTTCAATTCCTTCTATTAGCTCACACTCTCCCTATATATATCTTGTTCAAATTTACAATCGTTAATAAAATACTTTTTATTCATCCACTCAAGTTCGAATGCATTTTATTTCAACTTGTATTGATTATTATTAACACTTGATGTTAATACAGTTTTTTCAAATATTAATTCATTCATTAAATTTAATTAATTAATTTTAGGTTTTTTTTTAGGTTTAAGTTGCATATGCCTACCAATAGATGGCGCCAGATAAACTTAAAAATATGAATGAAAAATTATTTATCAGGAATTTTCTGCAATATAGCGAAAAAAAGTAGGAATTGACTTTAAATTTTTTTTTATATTACTTGAGTTTTACGTGAAACATAGAAAGTATAACTTTTTATTTTCGATTTGTTGGGAGAAGTCAATGAGATGTAAATTTAAAAGAATAAGACAGGGGTGGCCAACCCGCAATCCACAGGCCGCCTGCCTGCAATAAATAACTCCAATAAATTTTGAAAAAAGGTACAATAAACCTTCTTTACTGGAATTGCTAAGCAATTATTTAAATAATGCCCTTCAGTTGTCTTCATCAGCTCCATTCTTTAAAGTAGGGGTGGCCAACCAGCGGCCTTCCTTGATTATTTTTCCGACCTATGAAATTTATCACACTTTTACAAATCTATATTTATCTTATAATGGGCAAAGTAGTGAAAAACCGATGCATTAAAAAAATACTTTATGTGTGCATCCATATTTCAAAAATTAACTGTCGAAATTATGAGAAAAAAATTAACATTAATTTTAAAATGATATTCTTGCGAATGTATGACAGATATTGCCTGTTTTATTTATGAGTTTACAGTTATGAGTTCGCAGAATAATTAAATTATATTTCATTTTTTTTTTTTGTTTAGTTTATCTTTATATATTTTTTTAAATTTCATTTTTAGTGTTATATATTTCTTTACAATGTGCGTTTTGTATCATTATTATTATTATATTATATATGTTTACGAGTAAGAATAATAGTAAACACGAAAATAATAACTCATTATATTTCAATTTTTCACTTCAAAAAAAAAATGTCTATAGTGGATCTAAATCTAATATGGAGATATATAATTTTATTTGCGGCCCGCGGAGTTAGGATGCATTTCCAAAGTGACCCGCAAGATCATTTGGGCTGACCTCCTTTGGAATAAGATGTCTAAATATGATGATTATAGATATATTGATGATTATAGATATGATATTATTAACTAAAAGATGACTATTTAAAAGAATAGATTCAGATTATTTGAAAGAATAATTTTTGAGCCTATTTTTCCGCCTAACTACTATTCTGTCGTTTTTTGTAATACCTGTTTTTTTTAATTATAAAGTCCTCCAGTTATACCCAATAAAAAGTGATAGTGTCTGCAAGCAACAGAATCTACTATTTCGTTCTTTGTAATGCCAAAGTGCCTTGGAGTCTAGAGGAATTCAGTTGTTAAAATGCTGTTGAAGATGTTTTGCAGTTTATTGTCAAGTAATTTGATGACGCTGGAAGTTGCAATTCTGTAAAGCTAGAAGATCAGAAAGCTTGTCTGTTGGGATAATACCTTTATGAACAGAGAGGACGTAGGAAAAGGGTTAAAATCAATGCAAGTGTTTCACCTGGTGAAAATCTTGTTGTAATTTGAAATCTGACCTGAAGAAGATTCTTGGAAAAGGGTATTAACTTTAAATATTGAATGGTTAAGATATGTCATTGATGCATTTGAGGCTAAGATATCCAGAATTTCCAGTGTTCATCTTTGAAATTTTTCTAATTAACTAGTTTGTAGACGTTATGGGGTAACTGTTTGTTTTTAAAGGGTAAATCATCAAGATGAAATACGATTTTCGAGTTCTGACTAACTTCGAAAATTGAGAAAATAAATTGCAATGTCGGATATTTAAGTTGTCCAGAAGGTTTGCAAAAAGTACTGAAGAGAAATGATGTGTTTCAAACTTGTAATCGATTTCTTTATCTCAGATAAATAGAGAAATGATAAAAGGAATCAAAAGGAAATTTTTTTAAGAAAAAAGTTTCCTGCCAGCTATACTGCCTTTAAAACAATGAAAACTTTTTGCGCGTGTGTGTGTGTGTGTGTGTGTGTGTGTGTGTGTGTGTGTGTGTGTGTGTGTGTGTGTGTGTGTGTGTGTGTGTGTGTGTGTGTGTGTGTGTGTGTGTGTGTGTGTGTGTGTGTGTGTGTGTGTGTGTGTGTAAATTGAATCAGAATTCGTTTCGAAGACTGTGATGCTAGATTATACAAAGTGTTTATTAAATGAAAGTCACTATGCCTGAGGAAATAAAGATAAAAATCCCATATTTAAGTATTCTTTAAATGGTGGAAATTTCAATTCGAATGAGATGCCAGGACCGACAATCGCAGGAGTTATCTATTATTTTGAGTGCATTGAACATTTTTATAGCTTTCTTTTTAAGATAAAGGAAATCTTGTTGGAAAATAAGATTATGAGAGAAAATGATTCTTGAGTTGTTTCCAAGAAATACTGATGAAAAGAAGATTAAGGAATGAAGGTTGAAAAATGCTTTATCTAGATTTTTGTCACAACTGAATAAGATTTATAGTGTTCATATAATAAGCATTCAGTATGAATAGAGATTACATCAAAAAATTTATTTTCAGCTGAAAAATTAAACGACGAAGTCTAGCTGAAATTTTCTTGTATGTTATCCAAAAGCAACAAGAAAATTAAGCACGCGCCTCACAAAAATTTTCTTTTTCTGTTGAAAAGGTTTATTGACAATGAATTTCACCAAGGAGCAACGAAATATTCGGCAGTTTTTCATATTATTAAGTAAAGCATTCGACGGAAGGAATGTATTTCAGAATATGATTCAAAAGTGCGTGAGAGATTCTGTTGATCATGAAGTAAAGAAGAACTTAAGGACACATAATGGTCTGCAAGTGTTTCGAGCATTGTTTAGTAGAAAGAATAATTGGATAAGTAAGTGATCGTTGTTGTAATGGTCAGAGTGAATTAAGAAAGATAAATTTGGGTTTATAACTTCACAGAGATGTGAGATGGAGAGATATCTAAGACATGTAGAAGATGGAGTAATATAAGGTGATGTGTCTGAAATTTTCCAGGTAGTGCTTATGATTTTCCATGTGGTGTTTATAAAATTTAAATTATTCTTCAGGATCAAGTGGATAAGAGTTTGAGAAATATTAGTTGAAGAGGATGTTTTGAGAATGGGCTGATAAGAATTAAAGTCGCCAAGAATAATGAAAGTTGATGATATATTACAGCCTTTCAATGTTGAAGTGGCCTTTAAGAAATTCGATGTTGATTATAGTTAAAGTTTTGTGTAGAAGATAACGCGTGATTGCTGGTAATGTATTTTGGAAGACTGGGGAAGATTGATAAGATTTGAAAAGAAGAGTGGGGAAGATTGATAAGATTTAGAGTATTATAAATAACGGTGGAATCGACAACTGTTAAAAGTCCTTCTCACTGCATGTCATCAGGTCGATTTGTTAAGTATATTCATTTTCCAGGATAGTGAAAATGATCCTGTAAATTGAAAAATGTTTCATTTTTAATACGCTTTTATTAGTTTCACCTGTATGTTTGTATGTATGTATGTTTGTATGTATGTATGTAACTGACTTTTTTGGGCTCTATTTTTGGGACTGATGGCGCCATCTACTGGCGAGTCAGTCAACTGATCAAAACTTACCTATTTTGTATAATTATTTTGTTTAATCTTAATTCCTTTTGTTTTATTTTACTTTTATCTTAAAATTCTCATTTTAACTTTAACCTTTTTATTTTTGGGTATCGTCAACGGACTCTTAATTGTACCGATAGCTTTAACTTTTCGATCTCCTGCTTTAATTGTTCTCAAGCAGGAGATGTTTTTCCTAAATTTTAAATTCATTTATTTATTTTTAATTATTCTATTCATTAATTTAAGAAACTACAATTTATGCTAATGTTTTAATTAATTTAAGATGTGGAGGTTTTGTGATTCTTAAAATCACCAAGGAACTCCGTAACCGGTACGCCCGTTGCCCAGCTGTCTTTCACCCCGGGTAGAAATTCACTAATATCCGCGATCGAATTGCGCTCTTCCTATTGGCCGAAAATTTCGGTGGCAAAAAGAGGCGGATCTCAAAGGCATAGGAGTGCGATCATGTCGAATTGCGCTCTTCCTATTGGCCGAAAATTTCGGTGGATAAAAAGATATGTTTTCTAAATCGAGATGCAACATATTAAAGACTGGTTTTTTTTTTGTAGCAAATGATAAATTTAACTAAAAAATGAAAAATAAATTATAGTTTAAAAAAACTAAAAAAAAACAAGCTTTTAGAGTTAATCAGACTAAAAGTAAAAAATAAATTAATAGTTTAAAAAAAACTAAAAATACGCTTTTAGAGTTAATCAATCTAAAAAGTAAAAAAGAATAAAACATAAGAATAAAATTACTGATGAGAAAATGAATGTCACTGTTCTAAAAGCGTGGGGTGCTCGATATCAATCGTTATAATTTTTCACTAGTTTCATTCCGAAATGCAGAGTTAGTTTTAAAATGTCATACAAAGCACCCCACGCTTTTAGAACAGTGACATTCATTTTCTCGTCAGTCATTTTATTCTAATGTTAACAATTATTTTTTACTTTTTAGATTGATTAACTCTAAAAGCGTATTTTTTAGTTTTTTTTAAACTATTAATTTATTGATATCACGAAAAAACTTGAAAAGAATTGAAGTAGAAATGATATTTCAGCTCTGACACTACGAGCATCCCATTTATGTTGTTTCATATCCTACTTGGTAGAAATCTAGACTAACCCGTATGGACTCATCGTTGAGGGGAAAGGGGGCAGCTTCTGCTGTGAGGGAGCACCAGTAGGTAGAAGTCGGACTTAGCTCCGTGATGCTTTTATAGTCATATGAGACCGGGATCTGCGGCTTAAAGTGGATATCGAACTACTATAAATATCCATGCACCGCCGGAACTCAAACCCATAACCTGTGGCACAGAGCGCTAGACACTCGGCCATTCAGGCAAGCATGAAAATAAAAATTAAGATGAAATTAGAAAAATTAATAAATCAAAAATAAAAGTCTAAATATCTTATTTAGAATATTAACTAATTGTTATGTTATATGAAAGGAATTGAACATTTTGCTCTGCTAAGTTCACCATTGTGATGTTAAAATCGAGTAATTCAAGTCCATTTTCCTGCTTTTAATTTTATTTTTATCTTTGTGAGACAGTTGCACTGATAAGAGGAGATAGTTTTTATTCATTGCTTGACAGGGTTAAATAAGAAGAACGCAGTAATTTTTTTCTGTTAGTGTTTTAATCATTCCATAGAAATAAGAAGCTTGTATGCTACAGATTTCTTTGGCTTGCTGTTTTGTTTCACTATTTGAGTAAGTTCATCTTTTGTAATGTAAGTAGAATTTACAATATTGATAGTTTAAAGTTTAGAGGAAAATGAATTCTCTTTTGGAAAACGATATGGCCTCCGAGATTATACAAAGAAAAGAGTTAAAAGAGTTTTGAATTTTAAAAATTCTTCCTCTTGCGTGTAGCACATGAACTGTCTATGGCCTAGTTATCCATGTTTTGCAGTTAGCACATTCTGGAACTTTGTACGAATATGAGTCGCTGCAGAACTCAAAAGCAAACGGATTTTTACAAGATGTGGTTGTGTAAATGAAAAGCGAAGGTTACACTGAAGGGGTCTATCAAAAAAATAAAAAGGTATTTTTTTGTCCTTCAAGCCATAATCACACATGCTGAGTTAAAATTGTGACTAATACTGGTGTGAAGAGAGTAGCCTTGTTTATTTTTGCCAAAAAAACTACGAAACTTGGTATCTATGAAGTAGTTTTCCTTTTCTAGTTCTTTTGCGAGCAAATATAAATCGGCTGGGATGTTATGAAGTAAAAATCAAATAGTTATTATTTTTTTGAGGGAGGGGGTGTATTAAAGAGATACTGAAATAGGTATACCCCGAATAGCCTTCATCATATTTGCCAGTTCTCTGGCAGTATCAAAATGATCTGTGGAAATAATTAAATTAATTATTTCCACAGATTATTTCCTGTCATTCGATGCTATATCATTTCCTGTCATATACACAGATTATATATGTCATGTGATATTATTTATGTATTTTAATGTAGCGACCTTGTACAATACAATGACATTCAGTACTTTAGGATACGCTTTCGGAATCACACCACTGAGAAATTCAAGTACTCTAGTGGAAAAAAAGGAGCACAATATTGAAACGCAATCTGCAAATTTAAGAGAATTTCTCAATGAATCTTGAAAATTAAGATCGGTATCAGAAGTGATAAAAAGTGATAAAGTGAAGAAAGAAGTGATAAAAAGTGATATACGCCATATAAAATGCGAAATATACACCTCAAAGTGTAAGACTTCCTGGATTACATTTATTAATAAACAAAAATTAGCAAGTTAAACTTAAATAGGAAAGTGAAATATATATATATATATATATACAGAGAGAGAGAGATAGGTTTTCTAAAAGGAATATTAAATAAAAAAGAAAACAAAAATAAAAGCTATACTATCCAAAAAAAAAAAAACACGAATAAATAGTAAACAGAGATAAGATAACCATGACATTTTATATTTTATTCTATTTTAAATGTTTATCGCTTCAATTTAAATGTCGAAATGTCATAAAAGTTAGTACACACGTTTAATAAATAGCAATAAACAATATATAGCTTTGAGGGGTTTTTTTTTTCATATACATTAGAAGCTTTATTACAAGTACAAACAGTGATTATCGTATCAAAATTGAATCAAAAATTCTTCTGTTTATAAGCAAAAGTATAAATATAAGCAAAACTTTATTCTATTTATATTCAAAAGTATTTTTAAATAATTCATGAATAATATGAATTATTTTTTAAAAAAACATACTTTTGCATATAAAGAGAAGAATTTCTGTTTGAATTTTGAGTACTATAGTGGAAATAAACTATATAAACTATATATATATATATACTATAAATTTTCACTAAGTGCTTTAATTTTTTTAAGTAAATTTTACATAAAAGTGAATAACAATATTATTTTTACATGATTTTTAATTTTAATATAATTCAAAATGCATTTCATATAGTTTTGTGCAAATGAAATCTTTATTTGTTTTTTTTTTTCCTCTTCTTTATATTTGTTTGTATTTCAAAATTGTCACGAGTTACTGTATATCATGAAATTTGGTGCACATTTTAGTGAATACTAATAAACAAACCGTAACATTGAGTTCTTTTCTATCTACGTTAAAAAATTTATTTCAAGCACTATCAGTAATAGTTGGATAAAAATAAAATAAAAAATTCATCGAATAGAAGAAATGATTGTATTTTTTAATTAATATCAATGCGATTTAAAATTCCAAAGCAGAGGTTGTTTGTATAAAGAAAATTGAAATTAACCAAAAAATCTAAGTTGAAAAATCAAAATTTTGACGCGAGAAGCATTTTAATCAATTTTAAAAAAAATACATACATAGAACAAAAAAATAAACTATAACTTATATAAATTTACCTATCGTAACTTCATTTTTTATATGTTTATAGAAGACGAATTTGTTAATATTAAAAAAAAATACATAATACACTGAAAATTTAAAAATGTTTTAGAATTTCAGCTTCCGTTAAAAAATGGTATTAATTTTAGAAATTAAAATCAAGAATAATGAACAGAACTGCTTACCATCGTAAGAAAGATTATACTTGGTCATCAATGCGCTTTTGTACGAGTACCATCACTTCTGTGCCTTCTATATTCTTACTTTTAAGATCATAGCGTACAAATCAATCACTGCCGGAAATAAGATAAGTACGCCAAGATAACTTACAAGCACATGTTGATTCATTTGATCTTTGATGTTTCTCTCACACATTAAAAGCTGGTTTCAAAAGTTCATTTTCTTTCTAGGTCAAATATTTTTTCACAGTTTTTTATCAAATATAAACAGAATTACAATTTAACGAAGTGTACTTCTATAATATAATGCAATATTAGGTAATATTTGGTGTTGCTTATATATATATCTAACTGTAAGCAACACCAAATATTACCTATTCACTTAAGCTAAAATTCATTTGTTGTGAAGTTTATCGTTTCAGAAACTGAAAGAATCATCTGTTCTTTATTGAAAGAACTGTTCTTTATTGCAAGAACTGTTCTTTATTGATCATAAATTTAAAAAAATTATGCGTAATGTTGAAAATTTGAATACTGATAACAGCAATTCTTTTTTTAGTTCAATGGGTTTTTATCAGTTACGTGATAAAAAAATCAAACAAACGTCTTCAGGGGATGTTCACACATTTTTATAATGACTTTTTAAAAAAATACTTTATATTTATAAAGGAAACAAACCTTTATTTCCTAACATGTTCGTTCTGATAGCTTGATATTGTATCTTGATTTAAAAAACAAGTAATATAAAAAAAAAAAAAAAAATTTAAAGCCAATTCCCACTTTTTTTCATTATATTGCAGAAAGTCCTTTATAAATAATTTTCATTCACTTTTTTTAAGTTTACCGGGCGCCATCTATTTATAGATATATGCAACTTAAATCTAAATAAAAACTAAAATTAATGAATTAAGTTTAATTACTGAATTAATATTTGAAAAAACTGTATTAACATCCAAAGTCCACTACAAGTTCAAAAAAATGCATTTGAACTTGAGTGGATGAATAAAAAGTATTTTATTAACTATTGAAAATTTGAACAAGATATATATAGGGAGAGTGTGAGCTAATAGAAGGAATTGAATAAAAGCTTTTCTTAAAATATGAAAATCTGAGTTGATTTTATTTCACTCCTCCACCATATTCTTTCACAGTCCATCCAAGCTCTTTGGATGACTTGGGAGGAATGCATTTAAAAGGACAAACCTCAACTCTGCTTTCCAAATGTAGCCTTATCTTGATGGAACTTAACATAGTGAAGAATATTTGGGTGAAGTGATAAAAAAAAAAATTTTTTTTTTTTTTTTTTAACTTTTCTTACTTAAATTATTTCATTATAAGAGAATGGAGCCTGATGTCCGAGTGAGTGGAACTCGGTGACACAGGTTTCGGTTCGAATCCCGGAGGGGTCACGGATATTTGTGGTGGTTCGGAATCCCCTTTAAACCGTAGGTCCCGGTCTACTATGGCTGTAAGAGCGTTGGACGTAGGGCTGACAGCCCTAGCCAGTAAAAAGAAAACATCTCCTGCCTCGAAATCTGAATGTAGGCAGATGGTCTTGACCCACCATTGGTCTGTTGCGCAGATGGTGATAATTATAAGAGAATCCATTAATAATCAAAAACTTTATCAAAATTTTCCTTGTTTACCGTGAAACTCATTTTAGGCCGTTTTCTTCTTTTTTTTCTCCATCAATAAATCTATATTTTTCTATTGAAATCACATAAATATATTTAAGCCTCATCAATTGTAAGTACATATTCCATTTCTCATCAGCCAAATACTACCTGGTGGGTATTTTCTGGGTTACGATACGCAAATGATGGGCAGTCCTCTCTCAAGGCACTGCCCTCTTTCTTCAGGGACATGGTGCCAAATCAGACTTCTTCCTATGGGTGTTTCATCACAACAGAAGTTGCTCCTTTCTCTCCATCCAGGAGTAGATTGATTACTCATGGGATGTCAGTCTCGTACTGCCGGACACTGAGATTAGACGACACCTTACGATTACCTTAGTTGGGTATTTATTTTTTTCACTGATTTTTGCACTGCCAAATGTAAAATTTTGTCACTTCTTTCCTTTTTTGTCAATTATACAACTTAATTCCCGTGCAGAAATATTAAAACCATAGTACTCCGGTCTTTTTTAAAGAATTAACTAGAATTTTTCTCTTCGTAAGGTTTATGAAAGCCTTCGATTCCACTTTTTTTTATTTCTCTTTTTTTTGTCCTGATGCAGCCGGCAAACTTTTATACAATTGTCTTCAAAGCACTGCACCAATGTTACTCACTTACCCAGGAGGTGCATGTCGCTTGAAGATAAGCTACGGACACTCAGTAACAATACCTCCGCAACGCTCTAGGATCATGTTAGACCGAGACCTACGGTTTAAAGTGGATTCAGAATCATTATAAACATCCATAGCACCGCTGAAACTCGAACCATGTGGTACCGAGAGCCAGAGCGCTAGCCACTGGGCCATTCAGGACCTTTTCTTATTTCTAAATCAAAGAAAATTTTAACGGTGCAGATAATTAAACACTATTCCGAAATGATACCATTGAGATTTTATTTTTATTTATTTAAATTTTAGTCGTTGACAATTTCAAAATCTTTGCAAACATCTCTGAACATTATTTATCAAGTAGTAGTAATAGTAATAGTAGTAGTATAAATATTTTGTTAGTATTGCTGTTATTACTGCTATAGTAATTATAAACTTTTCTTAATCTCGTTCGTGACGTTTGTTGTTGTTTTGAAAACTTTGAAAGATTTATAATCACTTGAAACTTCGTGATAAGTTATCAAATACAAATTTTGCACATCTCTTTTTTTGTTGATGACACTGCAAAAATATATCGGTAAAAAAAAATGTTTGAATTGATAATTTTCAATTTTAATTTATCTGTAACCTTGAAGACATTTTCCACTTAATACCAAATGTGGTTTTCGCATTTCTATTTCTGTCCGACTACGTTTCTGAACTCAACTTTAACTTTTTTTTTTTTTACGGAATTCAACTTATTTAATTAAGTTCAATTTTGAAGAACAGTTATACTAATTTGGTGATCCTTAATTCCCTTGAGGTTTTTAATTTACATTAACAAATAATTCTGATTTTTCTTAAAAATGTATTTAATGTATTGTTTTCTTCGTTGACATAGAGGATTCAAAATAGCACTATGTTTTTTTTTTTTTTCTTTTTTTTTTTTTTTATGTTTAAAATAAATTTAATATTCGAACACAATTGAATTATTATTTTTATCAGGAAATCATTTGTTGTTTTATTTAGAAACTTTCATACTTTTTATACATTGGATGAGTTTATTATTTTATTTTATTAAATTGAATGATGTATTCAAAATAAATAAATGTTGTTAAAACTTGATTGTCGTATAATCGATAACAACCTGAAAACGTCTGCTCAATAATTCTACTATTTTTTGGCCGTTACTATTCTACTATTTTATTCCATACCAATTTTTGAACATTTTCTCTTTTTCTTTTTCATCCAAAATATACCACAAGTTCTCGATTGGATGGAGCTCGGAAATGATTAATTGGTTTTCAATAGACAACATGATGAAGCTATGTAACAAACATAGCCTCACTTATGCTGCATTCAGTGCATTATTTAATTCATTTGCTCATTTCAATGCCTTATTTAGCCAGTTATCTCATACTATTTAACATCACAATATGTCACAAATATTTAGCATATTAATCATTATTATTTCACAATATTTAACAGTGTAGTGTGCATGTTAAGCAACCCGATTGTAACTGGGTGTGGTTGAGTTGAGACACTTGAGGCACAGGATGGAGAAATCACAGCTTTATTTATAGTCCAAATCAATGTGAGCCCTAAGTAACGTCGAAATAATGTCTAGCGTTCTGTAGCAATGAACTCGAATTGCATCATACAGGAACAACATCCATGAACGTTTAACCATGAACGTTTAACCGTTAACCGGTACCGAACGTTTATCCGAATCGGGCAGGAACCACATTCATCAGCATATATTTGGGGAAATTTTGGAAGTTACCAGTAAAAGTATCTTGTAAAAATAAATCTAGAAGTGTGTGGTCTAGAAAAGTGCAAATTTCTCTAGTTGGTCTAGAAATGTGAAAATTTATTAGATCATTATTTTATGGGTAGCAATAGAATTCCACGTAACTCAAATATGGAGATCAAGTGGCCAAAATTCACCCAATCCGAATCAATGTGGAACCTAAGTATCGTCGAAATAATTTCTAACGTTCATGTTGCAGTGAACTCAAATTGCATCGTGCAGGAATCCCATTCATGAGAGTATACGTAGGAAAATTTTTGCAGTTCCAATAAAATATCTTGTAGAAATATGCCTTATGTGCGATCCAAAAATGTGCAAATTTATTAGATCATTGTTTTAATCGGTAGCAATAGAATTCCATGTAATTCAAATAGGGTAATAATGATTATAATGTACAATCAATGTGCAATGATTTTTTTTTTATAAATGATAAGATTCTTGAAGACGCATATCATATTTTAATCTTTTCAACTAACTCTACGACACTCTATTGCACATATAAAAAGATTTTCAAAACCCATGATTCTTATTCCATTTGATTTGAAATTTGACTAAAAAATACTAAAAGATACCATTAAAAAATCAAAGTAGAATACAGTCTGATCACTTCTAATTTAATTAATTTATTAACAAAACATAAGAATATACGTGTGGCCCAGAAATCTTGACAGTTTTACTAGAGTATTCCGATCCATGCCCTGCAGAATATATATCGATTTATCGAGTTTTTCCAATTACCCCACATTTTTGTCAATGTGAAACAGTTATCCCACATTTATATCGATATGGAACAGTTACCCCACATTTGTATCAATGTGGAACAGTTATTCCACATTTATGTCAATGTGGAACAGTTACCCACATTTATGTCAATGTTGAAAGGTATCCCACAATTATGTCAATGTTGAAAGGTATCCCACATTTATATCGATATGGAACAGTTACCCCACATTTGTATCAATGTGGAACAGTTATTCCACATTTATGTCAATGTGGAACAGTTCCCCATTTTATGTCAATGTTGAAAGGTATCCCACAATTATGTCAATGTTGAAAGGTATCCCACATTTATATCAATATGGAACAGTTACCCCACATTTGTATCAATGTGGAACAGTTATTCCACATTTATGTCAATGTGGAACAGTTCCCCACATTTATGTCAATGTTGAAAGGTATCCCACAATTATGTCAATGTTGAAAGGTATCCCACATTTATGTCAATGTGGAATAGTTATCCCACATTTATGTCAATATGGAACAGTTATCCCACATTTAAGCCAATGCTGAACAGTTACCCTTGAAAGTCTTCCCATAATACAATATCCCACCGGAAAAACAAAATCTTGACGATTTCGTTTTAATAAAGTTATCATAATGTTATTGGCTTCATGCAAAGGCAAAGTGATGGAAATGAAACATAGCTTGATATTTATTTATTGTGAATTGGTGATTAGTGATCCTCTGTTTTTAAAACTTCTTAAATTTAATCATTAAAATTTTTGTTTCTTTGGACTTTATTGTCTTTTTCACTTTCTATTATTCATATCGTCCTTTCTCGATAACACACTTGCACAGTCCACTTCCGCATACACGTTCCATTACATAACTTACTTATTTCAGCTCTCTTCCACCTACCTTTTTACATTTTTGCGAGATTTTTGTTGAGGGTATCCTGTACACACTGATCAAACAAGGCTCGCACAATTTAATGATATATTCACAAAGGATTTTATTATCATAATGACATAGCTGAGTCAATTGGCTTTATTGAAATTAATTTCGCGTATTTTCATAAATATTTATAACAAACTAGATTGAAACTGACAAAGTGGAGAAATAGAAGATTTCAAAATAAATGTACAATGTTTTTTTTTTTTAGAAATCAGAAGATCCTTAAAGGACAGATATATGAGTCTTTGCAACTCACTCAAAGATTGTAAAGGGCACATACAGAAGGACTTCTAAGTGTTATGAATTTTATTTCTTGTGAATTAGAATTGAACCAGCTCATACTAAAATTGCCTCTAATCAAAAGGAGGGACACAGTCCGTTCACGTTTTTTTGATAATTAATTTATTAGCAGAACGTAAAAGTAAATGAATCTACTACTGTGCCCAAAAAGTGAGACCAATTATGTTTTTTTTTTTTCAAAAACTCTTTATTTATGCTTCTAAATTTATTTAATCGCCTTCAATGTAATCCCCCGGACACAATGCACTTATGCCAACTTTTTTTCCAATTCTCAATGCATGTCATCAGGCTAGTCGTCGGGCAGTGATGGCCTTCAAAGCGCACGGCGATTCACGTTGAATCTCTTCAATCGACTCAAAACGGTGTCCCCGGAGTGGTCTTTTGAGTTTAGGGGAATAGCCAGAAGTCGCACGGTGTGAATACGGTGTTTGTGGAACAATATGGGTTTCATTTTTGGCGAACACAGTCACGAAGAATCAATGCAGTGTGACCTAGCGCATTCAGTGTTTTCCGTACCAATTGAGATTTGACGTTTGAGGCCCAAATGGAATTGACCGATCCTTTTGAAATTTCAACATCATCAGCAAGGTCTCTAATTTATGTAAATCGACCGTTTGCAAGCACCAAATCTTTAATTTTTCGACGTGAGCTTCGTCGGTTGAGGGCTATGGTCGACCAAAGGGCTATTCGTCTTCAACGCGTTCTCTGCCTTCTTTTGAACTGTTTATACCACCGAATGGAATGCTCACCGAATGCGTTCTGCAACGTTCTATAGGATTCTGCAAACAAAATTTAATGCAAGTTGTTTTCTCAATTAATTCATACATTTCAAAAATCGCCGGAATTAGCGTCTCACAACGCCAAGCATAACTCTATCACTAATGAATATTTTGACGTCAAATTTCACGCAGATGTCAAGAACAGGGCCAGCAACTGAAAGAAAAAATTGAAATTCCATAAGCCCCGGAAATTTTTAATTTAATCTTTTTGGACACAGTAAGATATATATATATGCATATACATATATATATATATATATATACTGATATTTATATACATATCTTTTACATATACATACATATTTTTCTTTTTATAGCTAATTTTAGCTCAAATGTTGTAAATATTTTGGTTTTAGCTAGAAGAAATTTAAATCAAACACTAGTTAATAATACATAATCTCTTCCAATTTTCGGAATCAAATTCTCTAACAAGATCACAACAACTGGAAGCTTTATTTACTCAGAATAACTTTTAATAATAGTGGAATGTTTCAGTGTTTCAATTTCTTTCTCTATTTCTGAAAGTTGAGTAATTAAGGACTTGGTTCGGCTCTGACGCTGAGCACAATCTGAATTGAGAATCGTTCATTTCGAACCTAGCAGAAAGAAATAAAAAACTTTCAGAATCTACACGCTTCAAATTTAAAGCGTGTAGATTCTGAAAGTTTTTTATAACATAACAAACCGTAAGGTATGCCACCTCTTCTGTTACCTCAATGTTAAGAATTAGAAATTAAAGTCAATAAGACATAAAAAAAAAAAAAGCAGTAAAAATTCTTTTCCACAAACTGATCAAGCCATTAAAATTTTCCTGATCATGCCACTGGAAATAGTTTTGAATAGGGTTTCAAAAATAAGTTTACTGTTTGTACAATAGGTGCTCTTTTAACCGACATTTGATTTTTAAAATTCAATACTTTTTATTATCTGGCACCGAGACGGTTCTCTTGCGGATTTTTTTTTCTTTGTAGATTTGGCTATTCGCGGATCTTGATCACCAGTTCGAGACACAGCGCTGCTCGTGTTTTCATCCAGTTTTTATCGTAAGAGTCATTTTTTTATTTCAGTACATTTTTTCTTGTTTTTTAACTTATTAACTTAAATAACTTTTAAACAATACAGTGTACTTTACAGTATAATATTCTCGAAATCCAGTCGCTGCTCATCTGCTCGTCAGGAGCTTCGTCAATAAAACTTATACACATAAGCATATGACTCTCAGTATGTGGCAAAAGCTGACATAATGGCAAAAACTGAGTTAATTAACTGTCTAAAGGCAAAAATTGAAACTTCATAATGAATGCACTCGATATTGATTCTTCAACAATTTAGGGTAAGAAAGAGAAATAGCAGAAATTAAGAATTTGAAACTTATCAATTTCATATTCTGTAATCTTTATTAGTTGCAAATTCTTTATTGAGAATTTAATTTTTTAGGTTCTAGAATTGCAAGATATTTTATCAGAAATTTATATCGTCTACGCTGGAGAAAAATATGCGTAAACACATTGAATGCGTACATGTTTCAATGGCTCAAATTTTTTAACAGTGATTTATCATTGGTATTCTCATTAAAACTGTATTGATGCTCGATAATTTAGTAAAACTAACTCTCTGCCGATCGGTGCCAAGCTTTCAGATTCGAGTCCCGGTGGCGCCGTGGATGTTTGTAGTGTGTTCGGCATGCATTTTAAACAGTAGGTCCCTGTCTAATATGACTATAGAGCGTTGAGCTTAGGCTGACGACCCTCCTCTGTGTAAAAAGAAAAACATATCCTGTTCCTGAATCTGTCAGACGACCTTGGCCCACCATGGGGCTGTTGAACCAATGGAGAAGAATCTAAAAAAAAAACACTCATTTGGCGAGGCCATGATTCTGAACATCTCTGATTAAAGGCATCTATAGTAGAATCAATAGTAGTTAATGAATAGAATTTATTGTAGAAGCAATAACGGTGGATTGAAAGGAAAGATGGAGCAAAAGTTGGAGTGGGAGCAGAACACTTTTGAAATAGATAGGAGTCGATTTAAAAATCAGATTCCTGACTTTTTATAAAAATAGTTTATATTATTTAAAATTTCTTAGAATTATTGTTAAATTTAAATGTTAAGGCAATGTATTTATATTCTTCAATAATACTACATGTAAAAAGACTATGACTGCTTTTAGTGGCAAACCAAGTAAGTGTTCTCAGTATTGAGGCTTATAAAAACAATTAATCTTGCCTACAATCTTGGATCAATACTATCTTGGACCTACAATGAATCTTAAAGAATCTTAATTAATATTAATCTACAGACGATCTCAAAGAATCTATATTAATAAAAATAAGTTTTATAAATTAATAATCTTTGTAATTAAAATTTATAATTTTCTTTTCATTTTCTTATATTTAATGTTAAATCTAAATGTTAAGGCGGTTATTCATTTATATTCTTCAACAATACGACCAGTAGCAAAGACAATGGCTGCTTTAGTAGCAAACCAAGTAAGTATTCTCAGCATAGAGGCTTATGAAAAGCTATTCTATTATTAAAAATAATAAGTTTTACAAATAAAGCATCTTTGTAATTAAAATGTATAATTTTCATTTCCTCGTCTTAAGCTGTTCTATAACATTTTGATACCTGTCAATTTATCAAAGTTACTGTCAATTTACTGTTGAAGTTATTGTTTATTGTTCTCAAAGTTACCTGTCAATTTATCAAAGCTTATTATTTTTATAGAATAAAGGTATTTTTGGTGAGCAATAAAGGTATTTTTCAAATACAAGGATTAAGAGAGTGTAAATACTGCATTTTAAAAGTTGTAAAAAGAATACTACGTTACGAATTAACTGTTTTTATAGACATGCGAATTATATAAATGTAGCTGAATTTATTTCACACATTCTTCTAAGTCCATTAGATCATAGTTCATAAAATTATTGTATTAATTCTAGAGTTCGGAGTCAGTATTAAGACTTAAGAGTCGGAATTTTTTTTTCCGACTCCTCATCCCTAGTTGAGAGGATATTTGCAATAAGCAGGGTAGTCGTTTGTTTTATCCAACTGAAATTGATTGTAACTGATGTTAAGGTAGATTGTTTGTTGATAATTCTTTTAATAAATCATTGCTGAGGGCCTTGCATTCCTAAAATTTGTAAGTAATATGTAAATAAAGAAGTCTTGTGTATTATACAATCTGAACATATTCATTTGTATGCAAGTAGACGTTACACCAAGACCTCTATTTTTGCATTAGTTATGAATTAGATACAAAATTTTAAAACAATTGTTAATTAATTATCGTTAAATTTCAATGTATAGAATGGTTGGGAAAAACATTAATGGAACTGGAAATTCTTCTGAAACCCCAAGCCCTTTATTAGCATATTGCTATTTGGAAATTAAAACTATTCATAATATCAAAGCGACTGTGATATCTGACTAATATGCAACACAATAGTATTTGTTACCAAATACTTTTATTACCTATACTACCAACGCAATATTATTTGTTACCGATACTACCAACACAATAGTATTTGTTACCGATACTACCAACGTAATAGTATTTGTTACCGATACTACCAACGCAATAGTATTTGTTACCGATACTACCAACTCAATAGTATTTGTTACCGAATACCACCGAATGTCTGAAAAGGTTAAACATTACTTAAAAATATTTGTTACCGATACTACCAACACAATAGTATTTGTTACCGATACTACCAACGCAATAGTATTTGTTACCGATACTACCAACGCAATAGTATTTGTTACCGAATACCACCGAATGTCTGAAAAGGTTAAACATTACTTAAAAATATTTGTTACCGATACTACCAACACAATAGTATTTGTTACCGATACTACCAACGCAATAGTATTTGTTACCGATACTACCAACGTAATAGTATTTGTTACCGATACTACCAACGCAATAGTATTTGTTATTTATTTGTTACCGATACTACCAACGCAATAGTATTTGTTAGCAATAGTATTTGTTACCGATACTACCAACACAATAGTATTTGTTACCGATACTACCAACGCAATAGTATTTGTTACCGATACTACCAACGCAATAGTATTTATTACCGAATACCACCGAATGTCTGAAAGGTTAAACATTACTTAAAAATATTTGTTACCGATACTACCAACACAATAGTATTTGTTACCGATACTACCAACGCAATAGTATTTGTTACCGATACTACCAACGCAATAGTATTTGTTACCGAATACCACCGAATGTCTGAAAAGGTTAAACATTACTTAAAAATATTTGTTACCGATACTACCAACACAATAGTATCTGGTACCGAATACCACCGAATGTCTGTCATTACTTAAAAATATTTGTTACCGATACTACCAACACAATAGTATTTGTCACCGATACTACCAACGCAATAGTATTTGTTACCGATACTACCAACGCAATAGTATTTGTTACCGAATACCACCGAATGTCTGAAAAGGTTAAACATTACTTAAAAATATTTGTTACCGATACTACCAACACAATAGTATTTGTTACCGATACTACCAACGCAATAGTATTTGTTACCGATACTACCAACGCAATAGTATTTGTTACCGAATACCACCGAATGTCTGAAAAGGTTAAACATTACTTAAAAATATTTGTTACCGATACTACCAACACAATAGTATTTGTTACCGATACTACCAACGCAATAGTATTTGTTACCGATACTACCAACGCAATAGTATTTGTTACCGATACTACCAACGCAATAGTATTTGTTACCGAATACCACCGAACGTCTGAAAAGGTTAAACATTACTTAAAAATATTTGTTACCGATACTACCAACACAATAGTATCTGGTACCGAATACCACCGAATGTCTGTCATTACTTAAAAATATTTGTTACCGATACTACCAACACAATAGTATTTGTTACCGAATACCACTGAATGTCTGAAAAGGTTAAACATTACTTGTTTGGGGGCTTACTTGCTTTGGGAGTTGTACTTACTTGTTGACAATTACTTGTTTTGTTTGGGGCTAGTCAG
Source organism: Caerostris extrusa (assembly GCA_021605095.1). Lineage (NCBI taxonomy): Eukaryota > Metazoa > Arthropoda > Arachnida > Araneae > Araneidae > Caerostris > Caerostris extrusa. Next base: position 15,265 of record BPLR01009027.1, on the reverse strand, counting down.
GTAAATACGATGGAAAGAAGTTTTGAAAGAAAAAAAAAAAAATTGAATAGTTAAAACTATAGTTATAACTTATGACTCATTTCTAAAGTGGCCCGCAAGATCATTTGGGTTTCCCCCCTCCCCCCTGCTCTAGGGAATAATAAAATTATTCGCACTAGCATTAATTCTTTCATCACTGGTACAAATAAACAAACCAATCTTTTAGCATCATATTTCAATAAATCCTCCTTCAAAAAAATTCATGCCATTAAAACAATAGCTGCAAACTCTAGGGGTATTCGTTCATGGCAACTCATTATAATTATTAACTTCTCTATCCGTGCATTCTGAAATAGGTTTCTACTATTTTTATTTGTTCTTGTCACGATAATCTCTAAACTCTCACCACAATGTACAATATTGATTACGATTAGCTGTAGGTCTTCCCAGATGGACACCTATTACAGTGTTATACAAAGAAACCGGTAAAATTTCACTCTTCCATAGACAGTTTTGTGTTGGCAGAACGCTTTTTCTAAAACAAATTTCTTTTGATCCATCCTCCACTCTCTCTAAATACACTCATGTCCATAAATTAAGAATAATGAAGTTCAGGCAAAGAAAGAGACAGAAGCAAAACAAATTTGACTTATTTGTAAAGTCTATATATTAAACAAAAGGTAAAGAGCAAAAAAGATGCTATATTTTTGACATAATTAATAAAAATTGCGATTTTTACTCCCTGAAGGAAATTTCAAAAAAGAACCTATTTACAAAAAACAGTATAACATGGTTAGTATGATGGTTAATATGGAGTATGTCTCCCGGACGATGCAATACAGGCCTTACAACGCCTAGGCATGCTGAATATCAAATTATCAATCTGATCTTGGGGAATATTATACCACTCATCAAGCAATGCCCTCCGAAGTTCCGGTAGACAGGTGGGAGGGGGTTGACGGGCTGCAATTCGTCGGCCAAGCATATCCCACACATGCTCTATTGGATTCAAGTCCGGTGAGTATGCTGGCCAATCCATACGGGTGATATCCTCCAATTGAAGGCATTCGTCTACAATGTTTGCACGGTGAGGACGGGCGTTGTCATCCATAAACAGAAATTCAGCACCCATGGCGCCCCGAAACAAACGTACATGTTGTTCCAGAATGACATCCCGATAGATGTGGCCTGCCATCGTTGCACTCTGAACGTGCAGGTCAGTTCTGGAACCAAGAATAATTCCTCCCCAAACGAGCCATCTTGCACCACCGTAACGGTGTCGTTCAATGGTGTTACGGGTACCTGGCGCTCTCCATATGAAAGTCCAGCGAGAATCAGACTGCAAACTAAAGTTAAAGTGCTTTGGAGTTAGTTATGCTATGAATTACCAAATCATTGAATAGAGCAACAAAAGAAAAGTGGGTTGTATGTACCAAAAGGGGTCTCTATTAAATGATACTAAATCACATGTCTAACTAATACACCCATGTCCATAAATTAAGGATAATTCAGAATCACACAGAAATTGAACTCTAAAATAAAAATTTCACCTGTAGAATTATCACACACATCTTGAAGAAGAATATGCAAATTACAGGAAACCACCAGATGGCGCGGATGGTACGTCACAATGACGAGAGTGTAAGAGAGGGGTATATAAGGAATGGTGGCAAAGAAGTAAAATTGTTCACAAGCGCTTTAAAAGCCTTTCAGTGCAATAACCGCATAGTTATGGCACAAAGGAAGCATTTGGATGATTTTTTACGTGGTAGAATTATCGGACGACTGGAATGTGGCCGTACCCAGCTGGAAGTATCCGAGGAACTTGGAATCGCCCAGAGTGTCATCTCCAGGCTTTGGCAACGATTGCAAGATGATGGTAATGTGAGTAGATGTTACAGCACAGGTCGCCCCCGAGTTACAACGCCGAATGAGGACCGGTATTTAGCAGTTACTGCCAAAAGAAACAGACGGAGAAACAGACATCAGACAAATCAAAATCTGTTGGACAAATCAGACAAATCAAATTGGACATCACAAAAGAAACAGACATCAGACCTGTCACGTCAGCTCTCTTCAGCTACCGGTACGACAGTTTCAAGGCAGACCGTCTACAGACGCTTAGGGCACATTGGTCTATATGCTCGTAGGCCTGTCAGATGTGTTCCACTTACCGCAACTCACTGTCGCCTGCGATTAACCTGGATTAGAGAGCATGCATTGTGGACACCGCAACAGTGGTCTTGTGTGATGTTTTCCGACGAGTCCAGGTTTAGTTTGCAGTCTGATTCTCACTGGACTTTCATATGGAGAGCGCCAGGTACCCGTTACCACCAAGAGAACACCATTTAACGACACCGTTACGGTGGTGCAGGATGGCTCTTTTGGGGAGGAATTATTCTTGGTTCCAGAACTGACCTGCATGTTCCGAGTGTAACGATGACAGGCCACATCTATCGGGATGTCATTCTGGAACAACATGTACGTTTGTTTCTACTGAATTTCTCTTTATGGATGACAACGCCCGTCCTCACCGTGCAAACATTGTAGACGAATGCCTTCAATTTGAGGATATCACCCGTATGGATTGGCCAGCATACTCACCGGACTTGAATCAATAGAGCATGTGTGGGATATGCTTGGCCGACGAATGCAGCCCGTCAACCCCTCCCACCTGTCAACCGGAACTTCGGAGGGCATTGCTTGATGAGTGGTGTAATATTCCCCAAGATCAGATTGATAATTTGATATTCAGCATGCCTAGGCGTTGTAAGGCTTGTATTGCATCATCCGGGAGACATACTCCATATTAACCATCATACTAACCATGTTATACTGTTTTTTGTAAATAGGTTCCTTTTTGAAATTTGGTCCAGGGAGTAAAAATTGCAATTTTTTTTTTAATTATGTCAAACATATAGCATCTTTTTTGCTCTTTACCTTTTGTTTAATAAATAGACTTTACAAATAAGTCAAATTTGTTTTGCTTCTGTCTCTTTCTTTGCCTGAACTTCATTATCCTTAATTTATGGACATGAGTGTACAAAACAGTATCAATATTTCCTTTCCGGGGCCTGATGGCCGAGTGTCTAGCGCTCTGGCGCTCGGTTCCATGATTGTTTGTAGTGTTTCGGATTCCACTTTAAGCCTAACGCCGGTCTAATATAACTGTTGAGCGTTGGGCATAGGGGCTGATAACCCTACCCCGTAAAAAATCAGCGTAACAGTGTCAAGTCAGACTTCTAATTATGGATGCTCCATCACAATAGAAGCTACCTCCCCCACCCCCCTCTCCTTTCCCTCCTTCCATGAGACCATACGCGTTCTTGCACTTGGTCTAGATGTTTGCTGTCTACCAAGTGGAATATGAAATAACAACATATATAACTGCTTACGGAAAATTATGTAGTTTTCTTGTGTTAACTTTTTTGTCCTTTTTTTTTTTTTTTTTTTCGGCGGCAGAGGTTTTTGCAGAACACCACATTTTCGGTACTTCTTTTCATTTCGTACTTCTTTTGTTGTTGACGTGACTATTTTTGAAAACAAACTTTGCTAATTACTGATTATTTTCGGATCTTAATTATTCTTATAATTTTCCTTAGAGCAATTGGATAGATTGTGATAAGTCAGCTTATACGAGCATAAATCTCAAAACACCTCATCAAGTCAAGTCAAGTCAAATCTAAGCAAACAGTTTCAATTGAGGAACCATTTCTGTACTAAAAAAATATATTGTTAACTTATTCTCAAAAATTATTGTACAGCAGCCGATTTTGGTCCGAGGCTAAATAATATGTAAAAACTTTTATGTGACTATTTTTTTTTTTTTAAATTTTAGTAAATTTTATTAGAAAAATATAAGTGGAGAGTAAGAAATATAAAGAACATTTTTAGAAAATATACTCAGCATAGTAATATAAAATGAAAAATTTCATTATTTTAGAGGATAGACTGCCTAATATAATCCCTAACTGATCCGTATTTTTATAATAGACATTTCAAAATCTTCAGACATAGGAGTATTACGGCAATAAATTTAAATAAAAATAATAAAGATATTTGCGAGATAGATACTTTTAATAATAGAGATAACTAACAAAGCAGAGTAATAAAAAAAACAATTGGAAAAAGTATTTAAAAAAAACATTTTACTTTAACAATTGTGCCAGCGTTCTATAAAATGTATATATTTTTATGTCTCTAAAATCTACATGCATTTAAATTTGGTGTACTTTTTCAATTTATCTGTCGATTCAGCAGGTGTCTAGTCGGGAATCATTCAACTTTTTGCACTTAAATTTCCACAGCTTGCTTGTTTTAGTTAACCGCCATACACATCACATGTGTATCTGTTGGCTCCATATTCGTGTAATGATGCCTATTGCTAAAAGTCCTAGAAGAGAATAACGCTGCATGGTATTGTATAATGATCTATTTCTTATTTCTTTATTAGTAGTATTCTATTCTATTCTTTTTCTATAGGTGTGACTGAAATTTCTTATGTGTCGTTCATTACGTTTTTCTGTCAGTGTGGTTCATGCCTTTTTCAATTCCTTCTATTAGCTCTCACTCTCCCTATATATATCTTGTTCAAATTTTCTATCGTTCATAAAATACTTTTTATTCATTGTAGTGGATGACACTTGATGTTAATACAGTTTTTCAAATATTAATTCAGTAATTAATTTTAATTAATTAATTTTAGTTTTTTTTTTTTAAGTTGCATATATCTACCAATAGATGGCGCCAGATAAACTTAAAAAAATGAATGAAAATTATTTATAAAGGACTTTTTGCAATATAGTAAAAACTTGACTTTAAAATTTTTTTTTTTTATATTACTTGTTTTAAATTATGTCAATTACAAAACAGCATTTCTATCACACTAAAAAAAATTAAAATTATTTAAAAAGGACTGTGTACAATATAGTGAAAAAAAAAGTAGGAATTAACTTAAAAAAATTTCTTTATATTACTTGTTTTACATCTGTAGACCTTGTGTTATTTCTTATGACCGACATTGATAAAACCAGCTTATCACTACAACTTTCTTACACAGACATATATAGTAGTATTTAGTACATATGCAGTAGCTAGAAGCGGCAATGTATAAAAATTTATATTTTATAATTTTTCCAATAATTATTTTTTTAAATATAAAAATGCCGTGATACGAATGCTAAACTGATCTGAAACATTTTTAACTTCAAGTTTATGTCTATTACCAACGATTGCAAAAAAAAAAGACTGGTTTCAGACTTTAGATTGCCCATTATATGAAGAAAGTATATAGAAATGTAGATTAACATAAGATTTATCGTGCTCATACAGACACGGGAACTTTTAGCTCGGTACAAACAAAGTACTATGATTATTCCAAATCCCTCATGGTCGGTTTATTCTTAATTTTATTCATCCTTGTATTCATAATTTACAAATTAAAAAATATTTATTGGGCCTAAATCTAAAATTTCCTTTACTTTAAAAATCTTGTTTGATAATAGAGGGTTTTTTTTGCATAACGGAAACCACAGGATTTCACTTTTCCGCTATCAAGTTCAGAATGCCAAACTGCTCATGCGCTTGTCAGAAATCCGCGATTTATCAGGAAGCTTAAAAAGAGTTTTTGCGTAACGTCCGCTTTCACTTCCGATAAATTCGAAACAACTGCAATACTAATTCAAATAATAAGACCAATTTTCAATTTAAAATTCCCGGGACTTTTTTTTTTTTTATTTTATTTGTTAGATTGCTGGCACTGTCCTTGACATCTGTGGGAAATTCGTCAAAATATTCATTAGTGTTTGAGTTACGCTTGGCTTTGTGAGACGCTAAAACTGATTCGGGCGAACAACTTGCATTAAATTTTGTTTGCAGAAACGTATAGAATGTTGCAGAAGGCACTCGATGAGCATTTTTATATCGGAAAGAAATGTTTACAAGTGATAAAAACAGTTCAAAGAAGACAGAGAACGCGTTGAGACGAAGAGCCCTCTAGTCGACCATCAACCTCAACCGAATAAGCTCAAGTCCAGAATATTAAAGATTTGGTGCTTGCAAACCATCGATTCACAATTAGAGACCTTGCTGATGATGTTGGAATTTTAAAAGGATCGGTCAATTCCATTTTGGTCCTACCGAAAACACTGAATGGACCAGCTCACACTGCATTGATTCTTCGTGACTTTTTCGCCAAAAATAAAACCCATATCGTTCCACAACCACCGAATTCCCTTTATTCACTAATCAACAATCAACCGTATTCACACCATACGACTTCTGGCTATTCCCTAAACTCAAAAGACCACTCCGGGGACACCGTTTTGTGTCGTTTGAAGAGATTCAAAGTGACTCGCCGCGCTCTTTGAAGGCCATCCCTGCCGATAACTTTTTAGCATGCATTGAGGATTCAAAAAAAAAGTTAGCATAAGTGAATGCGGAAGGGATTACTTTGAAAGTGATGAAATAAATTTGGAAGAATAAATAAAGAGTTTTTGAAAAAAAATAACAATTGACCTTACTTTTTGGATATTTTTTTTTTTATTTTTTACTAGATCTCGAATGCGAGGAACTGGGTGATGATTAGAAGTGCAAATAACCACTTCTCAATAGAAGGAAATTTATCTTTTTTTATTATATATTTGTAATACAAAAAGTGCAAAATGTATCTCATATTCATGAGTTCCACTTGCTAATTGCTATTCATCTATGCATGGCAATGGTAGCATATTTCAGCAACATATTTTTCAATAAATCTTCAAATATTCGCAGAATATTTCTAATTGTATTATTTTTTAAATTTTCTTCTTGTACAATTGATGTTTAATTCAATTTGTTTCATAATTATGTTTTTAAAATTATATAGATTGTATATATATCATTTCAACCATTTTTTTTTTTTTTATTTTCATTTTACAAGATTTTTTTTTCTTTCTAAGAATTTTCAATATTATTCGTTTAAGAATAAACATATAAAGAATAGAATAAATATATTATATATTATTCTTTTAAGAATAAAATGTTAAAATAAACAAAGTATTAAAAAACATATTTTTTCCCAAAACTACAAAGAATAAAAAAAAAGTACACTTCCATTTGCAGCTGCTTTATTATAACTAGCATTAATATTGTTTTGTCTCAATTTAAACATCTGCTTTATTATAACTAGCATTAATATTGTTTTGTCTCAATTTAAACATCTGCTTTGCTCACCATCCAAAACATCTATTTCACTTACAATCCAGATGTTGTAGAAATAAAACCCTGATTAAAGTTAAACCCAGTTAAGTTATTTCCTGAAAATATATAGCTTTACTTTTAGAAGTATGTAATAATTTAAATAATGTAATAATCTTTTAAATAATAATAATATTTTAAATAATAATGTAATTAGATGTATAAACATGTTTACTTAATTATTAAAATTCTAATAATTACTTATTTTTAATTTTGAAAAAATTCTCTGCCAAGTTTATGCTAATGATAAATACTATGCAGATATTTTCAAATTAACAATTTGTTGATATTTGCTTCTTATTTTTGAAACTCAAAGGCTATTTAAAATTAATAGCCTTGTGCCTATAATTTCTACTTGTTAATATGCTGCATGATTTTAGCTTCAGATGTATGTAATAGATATTTAGTAATGTCATATGTTTATTTTAAGTATTAAAAATATTGTAACTAGTACTTCTTTTATATTTTCATTTCGAAATTTATATTTAAGGTAAAAATTATATAAAAATATTAATTCAAATGTATTCTATAAAATTAAATTATTTATCTAGTGGAATAGTTAAAATTTATAAATGTAGTAATTGTTTTTACATTTTTTAAATTAAAATACAGTATTAAAATAAAAATGCTTTTCTGTTTTTTTTAAACAAGATTATTATACACAGACATATAATGGTTTCATTGGTGGTAGCTTTACAGGGTAATTGTGCAAACTCTAAACTACCTTAAAATGCATCATTAATAAAACAAAAAAAATTATACTTTCTAAATTTCTTATAAAACAAAAAATACATAAACAAAAAATAATAATAATTGTAAATTTCAGATTTTACTTAAAAATTGGTGAGCATAATTTACTTTGCTGACTAGAAACAAATGTGCTTTGAATGAACATGACTGATTTTAAACATGTTAATTTCTCTTTCATATGTTTAATTTTAAGAATATATATATTATAAATTTATATTAATTTAAAACAAACAAAAAAAAAAAAAGTATTTTTTTTTTTAAAAGCATATTAAAAGTTGTTTGCAAATATTAAAAATATTTGCTTTAATTATTAAAATTCTAATATTTAACTATTTTTAATTTTGATAACTCTTTTACTTTTATGTTAATTAAAAGTACTATCAGAATGTATTTCATTTATTAACCTACTTTTCTAGAATACATTAATGTTTTATTTCTATTTTGTGTATGACTATTAAAGAAATAATTTGTAGGTTGTACTTGTAACTAGAAAGAAAAAAAGAAATTAGAATTTTTAATAGTGTAATGTATTTAAATATTAAAAACAAACTATGTATAAAATCAATTTTGTACCCTCATTCTTTAATGTGGTTATATTAACATAGATTTATTTATCTGATCAGTACTTTTTATATTTTGAATTCATTTTTATAACACTAAATTAGAAGCACACATAAGTTAAATGTACTATTACATAACTGCTTAATATATTTGTTTTTAATTTAATTAACAATAGATTTAATTTAGTAATTAATATTTTTTAAATTATTCTTTATTTAAGAAAACAACATATAATAAAAAAATACTTTGTATTCATTTTTATCCTTAATATTAATTAATATTAATTTTTTTTTTAAAGATTTGGTTTATTTTTATATTTGTTTGTCATTTTTTGGGATTACAACTTTATGTTCCATTTCCTAATAATTTTTTTTTTTTTTTTTTTTTTTTTTTTTTTTTTTAGGATTTTTGTAATGATGTAAAAATTAATAATTTTTATTATATAAAATCTTTCTGCTATCTGCAAATTAAAAGTTAAGTAGTAATATATATACGAAACATTACAATTTCTATTCTTTCATACTCCATGGGAAATTATTAATTTATTTTATACACCTTTATAATAAATTGCAAGTATAAAAAAATTTACTGCAATGTTTCTTAATAATGTTTGTTTGTCTTAATGTGTTTATTTTGTTAGAACATTGTACTTTATTTAAAGAAATGGCATATTGTAGGAATCAATTTTAACATTTTCATCTTTAATATGTATAGGTTTTCAAAACTTTTATTCCTGTTTATTCCCCTGTGTTGTTCTGTTTATTCCCCTTTTGGTCATATTTGTTTCCCATTCGATTCCTGTAACTTTTTTTCCTCGCGAGAAGAGTTTTGGCATTCCATTCCCAGGAGAGAGGAATGTAGGTTATTTGAAAAATATATAATAAACCCATCATTCAAATTAGACAGCAGAAAGCTTTATTGTGGGTAGGTATATTACATCCAAATAGTGTTTGTACTAACGAGAACAACCTGCCACTCAAATCTAATAACAGATATTCGATATCATGTATAATGTGGAAATTAACGAATGTCTGTGCGACCTTCACAGATCAGAACAACTGCAGATTGAATATGATATAATATGAATTGTTCCATCGTATTGGTGATAGACCACGAGCTGAGAAATGTCTATACACCAGTGAAGGAAGTTGACTCCCCCTCGTCTCTTGACAGATTATCTTAAAAGAAGATTTTTGATGAGAGAATTCTGCGATGAGTCGACCAGAAGTGTTGTTTTTCTTCTTTTTTCTTTGAAGTGACTGAATAGACCGGAATTTCCCGCCTGTTTTCAAAGTGAGCCCCTTGTGGTTTCGTGAATCCTACCGTGTGATAGTTAAGATCTGCCGCAGACCAGGTGTCTTGATTTGTCGTAGACTCGAAAACTTTGAAAATCTCCGTACTTGAAGTGAACTGCACTTGTGTATCTAATTTATATTTTTAATTTTAATTTTTTTCTAAGCAGAGTTTTGTATATATATATATATATATATAATTTATAAAACTAATTGAAATCTTAAATTGAAAAAAAAACTAAATAAATATTTTCAATCGTCATTTCTTTTCTCTGCTCTTTTTTAAATTATGTCAGGATTCGGTACTTACGTATTAACGGTACCTTGGCGACCGTTGCGCCAATAACGAGCATACGCGCCAACCGCAGCTACAGATTTGGCGCCAATCTACACTTAAAATGTTTGTTCCAAATAATAAAATATATATGAAACACTTCATTTAAAATCAAAACGCTTTCAAAATATTTTTATTCCGCATAATAAAGATTGGCGACACTTAAAAACCGCCAAGTCTGTCGCCAAGGAACCGTTAATACGTAAGTACCCAGGATTCTTTAAAATTAATTCAAGTATTTTAAATCTCTTTCAGAGTTGTTATACATTACAAGAAATATTCATTTAAAAAAATATTGCTCCATATAATCTGAATTGTTTAAATGCATGAAACTAGATCAAAATTATATGTAAATAACAAGTAATCTAATCAAAATTTTAAAAGTTGCACAGAAATAAATCTGTAAAATGTATACATCCTTTTAATGGAATAATAAGACTGCTATTTGTTTTTGTATTGATATGTTTTTAGTAAACAATCTAGTTGTAGTTACTTTTTTTTGGCAAATGATTTTTTTGGTGGTACATTAGTTTATTATTTAGCTTATCACATTAGCTTATTGTTTCTCTCAATCTACCATCTATGTCATGAAAATATATAAACAGTAATTAAGTCATTTACTACACCATTCTGAAATTGATACATAGTTTTATTCTCGAAGGCCTGTTAAAGGAACGTAATTTAGAACAATAAAATCAAAATAAGAAAAAACAGTATTTTCTAGTTGTCTTTATCTTTATTATTAAAAAAGGGGGGTGAAGTTTGTTGAATTGCTCATGTAAATTCACCAAAACTTATGTTATACAGCTTAAAGTTTAATATACGTGAATAACCCAAATGTTTTTGAATTTGGAATATTATTCAAGACAGGGGGGGATATTCTTTTCAGCAAATAGATCTTAATATTTATAAATCAATAAACATAAAAAAATTAAAAATTATTTCGTTTATAATTTTGTAGTTAATTAGATATTCAAACATCATTATAGTCAAAACTTATTATGCTACATGAATGGAAATTTAATACGCTTTAGCAGATTCTCATGGTAATTTTAAAATTAATTTGCATTAAATATAGTTATGTAAAAAAATTAAACTTTATTATGGAATATTTTTAATACAAAAAAAATAGGCTGGAAAACTTACTTTTTGGGATTCAATAATGTGATTGTGTCAATCATTCCTCATCATCCTATAATAATCAAAAATATTTTTAATTTCTTTAAATTAAGTCTTTACAGCGTATAATTTCTGTCTCCTGCTATTTCATAATTAATTTAATTCTTCATCGTTTTGCCGCCATATTCGTTTTAAGTACGTTATCGAAGAAACTTTTCTAATCGCATGCGCAGTAGTGCAATATTTCTGATATGCATGAGCAATAATGCAATGTTTCCAATGAGCATGCACGATAGGAAGAAAAAAAATTTGGTACGATTAAAAAAACGGTATGCAAAAACTCTCTAATATTTAAAAATTCTACCATTTTAACCTTTATTACTTGTTGATGAATGCTTTCATCTTTCTGCATTCTACAGAAAATCTTGAATACTTTTTTTATTTATAGTTTAACTTTAAATGCAGATTATTAGCGAAACTTTGCAGCATTTCACCTTATTAACTTTCGCCTTAACATTTCTCTTTCTCTTTTTTTTTTTACAGAAAATAGATGGCGATTTATCAACCATCAAAATCATTCTTTGGATTTATTATTGCCTTGTCAACTTTTTCCATTTGCATATTCGTTTCAAAAGTTGCAAACGCAGATTCCTCAGCAAAACCACATGTGATCTTCATTTTTGCAGATGACTTGGTAAGTAATAACATTTAATCTTCAGTAGCCAAATTTGTTCACCTCAAACTTCGAATTAAAAATAGATATTTTAAAGGACTTTAATGTCAATGGTTAATTAATCTGATCACTCTCAAGCCTGAAATGTTACTGAACTATTCTTCCAGACAATAAACCCTAAAAGTTCATATACTTTGCCATGATCAAACTAATTCAAATCGAAGGAAGTTATCTAGAAATTTATACATTAAAACTATTTTTTAACAGGAAAAAAGTGTTAGAACTGTATCGGCTTTTAGGTTTAAGGTACACTACATTATGAATAAGAACTAAAGAATTAATTTAGTCGATGACTAATTCAAATCGAGTGAAAATAACTGAGAATTTATGCATTGAAATTATTTAACTTTTAACTAGAGAGGGATAGCTTTATATATATAATCCTTGTTGGATATCATTTAATCATCTTTAATCATCGCATGTTCACTTGCAAGACAAGAACACAAAATAAAAAACTTTCAACTTCATTATAAAGGGGGGAACTAAATGCAGTATGTTTGTCATTGCCCATCTTGTGGCGTATTGGGTACAAGTGAAACTTGAGTTCAAGGGAATTTAGGTTCGAATTCATTAATGGCGTCCGTTGAATTCAGTGCTTTTAAGAAACGAAAAATTTCATGTATCAAGAATTTCATACCAATAAACAGGCTATCTATTGGGCATTTTACGGGTTTCTCACACACTATATATCCTAAAATTCCTTCCGAATTCAATATTCTCGTTTCATTACCCATCAGTGTGACTGTTTAAGTATACATAAGCTGAAAACGAGGCCCACAGATGTATAAAACAACAATAATAACAAAAACCGTTGATGGCCTTGATTATTGTTGCAAAGTCTCCGCAAGATTTTGAAATTCTGAGGTTTTTTCACTAGCAAGAAAGCTATATTTAAAATATAGTAGTATTGTAAGAAGAAATAGATATCTAGATGTTATATGATGTCAATAATAAAACTAACTAACTCAATGGCTCTGCAATACATGTTGGACCATGGTCATCTGCCTACTAACAGTTTCCGAAACAGATGTTTTTCTTTTACGGAGTAGGCTTGTCAGACCTACGTCCAACAGTCATATTAGACCGAGGCCTACTGTTTAAAGTGGATTGTTAATCCCTTTTTTTATTTAATTTTATTTTTTGACTAAAATTAACTGAAAGCATGAAACTTTGACAATTAATGTTAATTTAATTGAGTTATAAATTTGTGCAAAATTGCATCTTTTTTTTTTCTTAATTAGATTTAATAATAAATGAAAAAGTAGATATATAATATAAAGAGTTGCAAGTCCTTCAATAATGTTTTTTTTTCTATAAGAGATCTTTTCATACTTTTCTTTCAGTGAACATTGTATTTGAGTGACAGTATTGTCTCTAATTTTATTCGTTTTCATTATTATTGTTTTAACACACTACTTAACTCAATTAATTAAATTAATATATGATTTGAGAATTCGTACAAGTAAGTAATTTTCTTGCCCCTTAATATATTAACTAGCTCCCTAGCATGACAGTCCATCTTCGACCATGGCCGTCAGCCTACTGGCAGATTCCGAAATAGGAGTTTGTTTTTATGATAGCATTGCCAGCCCAACACTCTACGATCATATTATATTGGAACCTAACCGTTTAAAGTGGATTCCGAACCACTACAAAACATCAATGGCAGGGCCGGAGTTCGAAACCTATGGCAACAAGTGCCAGCTCTAATAATATGTCATATAATGTCGTAATAGATACATGTCTAAAAATGTTTCCACAAAAACTAAATATCATAAAAGGAACGTAATGGTTCATTCATCTACCAATATTTTTTGTAATATTTTTCCTTTAATAAAACCAGTGCAAGAATCCTATTTGAGAAATAAAATTCAAATTGATATTTTTCTTAATTTTTATAGTTTTTCTCACAAATGAGTAATTTTTTTCTCGTTTTTTTTATTATTAAAATTAACTTTGCAACCTTCAAGATAATTCATGATGCATAGATGAAGTTATTTTTGTCTTTGATCCATGCAGGGTTGGGTGGACGATATAAGTTTTCATGGATCTCCTCAAATACCCACCCCAAATCTGGACGCTTTGGCATCGTCAGGAATTATTCTCAACAATTACTACGGGGAACGTATATGTACGCCTTCGGAGCTGCTTTGATGACAGGAAAATACCCGATTCGCTTAGGTAAGTTAAGGCTACATGTTATTTTCGTGCATCTATGTACAGATATTTAACAAAAATAAGTTGCAACAAACCAGTACACATATCGGGCAGTTATAAATTTTAACCGTATGGCAAACTCAATTTATTGTAATTTATTTTTAATTTTCATGTTTTTTTTTATCTCCTTTAAAACTACCTACCTAAATGTGTTAAAGGAGATTTATGCAGGCATTTTATGTGTAGATGTTGAAAATTTGATGTAACGATATAATTTTAGAGAATACAATAATGATATTTTGGTTATCTAGAAAAATTAGTCATCAGATACCTTGTACTAACCTAAAATTCAGAATTTATTATCAGTTTATTGATATATTATGCGTTTTCTAAAACATTCATTATATTTAGTTAAATTTGAAAATTATTTCTAGTAAATAAGTTCCCTTTCTAGTTATATTTTATTTTAGGTTTACAGTATAGTGTAATTAAACCTTGTCAACCGAAAGCAGTTCCTTTAGAAGAGGTTATGATGCCACAATATTTCCAAATAGTTGGGATACGCTACTCATATGATAGGAAAGTAAAGTCAATAATATAGATTTAATGTATAGAGTAAAAAGGTAAGTAGGAAAGCAAGTCAATAATATAGTGTTTTTAAACAGGAGTTGTCAAACTCGAAACTGGCGTACAGTCCATTCAGACATAAATCTCTTAACTATACATAATCTTTTAGCAATCTCTAACACCAAGACATAATTTCTTAACTTTCTCACCAGAATTAATATTTAATACACATTATTACAGATTGTATAATAGTAAGTAGATTAAAAGTAATATTTTAAAACATTTTAATCAAATAAAGACTAATAGAAAATTTAAGGAAACTATTAAAAACTATGAAAAAAATAATAAAAGAATTTTTAAAAGTTTTAAAAATTTAAAAGTGCAATTATGACCTGTTGCATATGGCAATAAAAAAAAAAAAGGACTTTCTTTTATATTTTTCTTTATCTTTTATTATTCATATATTATTTACCCATATATATTACGTATCCTTATAGGGTAAAAAAAAAATTCTAAACAAAACTACAATTCACTTTC
>BPLR01009026.1:0-131937 GCA_021605095.1 Caerostris extrusa | reverse complement strand
ACGTATTGCTTAGAAATACAATATGAATAAGAATGCATAAAAAGTTATGACATCATTATAATTCTTTCTTTTAATAAAAAAATGACAGGTGAGAGCAACAAAAACCAAGGTTATCATTTAATTAAAAAACACCAAATAAAGGTGTTTTCATGGTATCTGGCTAAGAATCAGATATAAAAAAAAAAAAAGGAAAAAAAAAAAAGACTATGTTTTTTTAATTTTAACAGACAAACAAAACTCTTGCTTTATATATAAACAATAAGATTAGACACCAAGGAAATAAATAGGATAGTTGTAATAGATTCCACTCTTTCCTACAAAGAAATTGCAAGGCAGGGCGTGAATGAATCTGGAATACAATCTTGTATGTTTATGTTGTATGAAAACAAAATGGGTAGAAAAAAAGTAAAAATACATAAATAAATCTTTTGATTACAGAAATATAAAAATGATTATTTTAAAAAAACAAAAGATTTCAAACGAAGCATTAAAAGAAGTGTAATTGATATTTCTTTTAAGTTTATCAAATGTAGGTTTAGAGCTAATTCCAAAACAACAATCATTCATAATTCTAAAATACTGTAAAAAAATTATGATAGATAAATGTGAAGAGTCAACTAATTTGATCTAATTAAAGCAAAACATACTTGAAAGTTATGAGCAAGTATATGTGCAATGCAGAATAAAAAAAAAAAAGTTACAACCTAATAGCATTAAAAACAAATAAATATTTAATTTTTTTATAAGTAATTCAAGTTAAAAATCTTTAAAATATGCCAAACTATTGAAAACCTAGCTATAATAAACTCATGTTTGTGAAAATTGCAACACCATGAAGGACTTTACACGAGTGAGCTGAAATTTTCAGGAAATGCAAATTAGCGCATGATATGCAAATGATTAGAATTTCAAATCCGTAGCCCATGCGTATGCTGAGCAGCGCCCTGAACGGCAGATGGATCCGAATAAATAGACGACTGTAGTGAGGCGTGTATGGTTGTCGATGGTTATCTGCTAGTGGTAAACGTTAGTTCAATCGTTACTTATGCCTCTTCGACGAAAGAGAGCGAGATTAGAACAACTTACAGAGTTTGAACGGGGGAGAATCATCGGCCTTCGTGAAGCTGGATTGTCTTATCGTGCAGTAGCCGCTCGTGTGCAGCGTAACAGCAGCACAGTGATGCGTCTTTGGAAGCACGGACGAGTGCGGAAATCCGGGAGTGGACCCCGAAATGTGACGTCAGCTCGCAATGATAGACACCTGGTTCGCATGGCGCTGATGGACCGTACAGCTTCCTCTAGACAATTGACAGCACAGTGGTCAATAACTACAGGTGTTTCATTGTGTGCTTCATCAATTCGTAGACATTTGCTGCAGCGTGGACTGTGCGCAAGGACTCCTTTATACAGGATCCCTCACGCTAAACCATCGCCGCCTGCGGCTACAATGGGCCGCTCAGCATAAAGACTGAGTTCTGATTGGCAGCATGTCGTGTTTTCTGACGAAATCCCGCTTTAATTTGTGGTACCATGATGGTCGCATTCGTGTCAGACGCTATGCCGGTGAACGCCACCTTCTGGAGTGCATTATCGAACGCCACAGTGGACGAACACCCAGAGTTATGGTCTGGGGTGCCATAGCATATCATGGACGATCTCAATTGCTAAGAATTGTGGCAATCTGAACAGCAACCGGATACATCAGTGAAGTTCTGCAGCCCCAAGCTGTTCCCTTCCTTCAAAGCTTGCCAGGCGCTGTATTTCAACAGGACAATGCCCGCCCTCATATCGCCAGGACAGTTCAATCCTTCTTTGCAACGCGGAAGGTACAGCTTCTTCCTTTGGCTTATATTCCCCGGATATGTCGCCGATTGAACATGTGGAGGGATTTCGTTGGTCGGCGTCTCGCTCGTGATCCTCGTCCTGTTGCTTCTGCAGACGAACTTCGGGTGCGCATACAAACAATATGAAATACTCTTCCTCAGGCAGACATTCAAAATTTGTTTGACTCCATGCCACGCCTTGTAGCAGCACTTATTGTGGCGCGTGGTGGCTAGCACAAAATACTGATTCCGATCTCTTGTTATTGTTTGTTTGCTTTGAACATTTAATCATTTATTTGTACCACTACCACTCAACTGTGTATTAAATTTCATTCAATTATGACGATTCCTTCATGGTGTTGCAATTTTCACAAACATGAGTTTAATATATATGCATAACAATGAAAAAAATTTTTAAATATTTATCTTTTTAATTAAATAAACTGGTTTATTATAAAAAAAATTTTAACTATGATTTAAATAAATCATTGTTAAAAGTTATGCAAATTAAGTTATGCATTGTTCAATTTGTGTAAATAATAAATAGAAATAAATGCATTACAGATGAAAATTGCAGGTATAAGAATATTTCAAAATCACAAATATCAGAATAAAAAATTATTGAAGACAGTAGAATAAACAAAGAAAATTGAACAAACTGTACTAGAAACTATATTTATTATCTCACTAATTGTTTAGTCCTCTAAATTGTTAACCCCAAAATTATTTTCTTCATCCCCTTCAACATTTTAGCAAACTTATTGAAAAAAATATTAATTAATAAAGCACATATTAATTTCTATAACAGATACACATAAATATTAATTTGATAAATTCTATGAAATAAAAAATTAAATATTCTAATTAATAAAAATCTGAAAGCATATACTAAGTGCAGATCATAGAAACAACGAATGAAAAATTATATAATTTAAGTAGATAAAAAAATAATTTTCTAATTTTTATGGCTAATATTAACAGTCTAACTATTAATTTATGTCCATTTATACTACAAATGCATAAACCTAATTCCTCCCCACTCGAAAATTGACTAATTTAAGAAAAAAATTCATAAATGCATATACATAACTATATGATAGTAAAGAATATTAGATGAGAACAAACAATACAATTTGAATAAATAAACATACCAACTAAGATCATTGAAATTGGGACAACAATTGTAACTCCTAAAATTATACTGCAACCAACTATAAAAAAAAAAAAAAAATTAACACTAAAATTAATTTTTATATATACAATAACAATGATAACATTTTATTACAAAATTAATAAAAATTAATGGCACAATAAGATCAGAAACTTGAATATTTGGAATACATAAAAAACAGTATTTTTCTAATTTTTAAATGTTGAATGATTGTTGTTTTTGCAGAAAATTAAAAATTAATATAATTTATTTTAAAAATTAGATTAAAATCAAATAAAAAAATTTATTGTAGTAGTTATAAAAATAATAAAAGGCACTTTAAAAACTATTAAAAAAATTAACTGATTGCCTTTATTTTCAGATAATTCACCACTGATATAACAACATTCAGGAGATGCATCAGCAAACAAAATCTCAAAGTTATGAGACAAGCCAAGAAGATGGATTCACACATTCCAAGAAGATGGATTATGTCATCATGGTGATTTTTCAAAATAATTAGTTTATACTTGTGATACAAAAAGGAAATGCAGCCAGCATAAATACAATAAAGAATGTTGGTTGCTTATTATTTTATGTGACCTCAATTAAATTGTTGGGTACTAAACCAAAGCTTTATTTACTTTTTTTTTTTTTAAAAAAAAAAAAAAAAACCTATTATTATATTGTGCAGAAACACTTATATTGTATGGAGGCTTTAATCAACAGAACTCACGGTTGAAAAAATATTTTCAGAATATATAAGATAATTAAATAATTTGTATTCCTTAATTAGCATTTTTATAATTTAATAAAGTTGCACTCATTATAAATAGCATACCTCAAGTTATTTTCATTATGGTAAATTGTGTCCAGACACTTTTATTATAAGATTTTATGCAGGTTTTGTAAGACGAAAATTACAAATTTCTGGGGACGTTTTTTCAGAGATGTTTTGAATTTTTAAAGAAACAGAGAGGAAAAATATTATAGGTGAAGGTACATTATAACATAAAATTTTAACTATAATACTTTGATTAAGTTTAATTAACATATTAATAAAATAATCTTTTTTTTCTTTTACTATATTTTTTAGATATACTCAAAACTCTAATTCTAATATTTTATTTCACGTTCCAATTTTTAAAGCATTTATCAACTCAAGAATATACACTTTTTTGCAGACAAATAGTTAAGATAAAAAACATTTTAGATATAAAACATAATGTTTATAACATAATATTTTTACTTTATAATCTGATCAATTCTTTTTTTTTTTTTTCTCCTTAATTAAAAGAATAAGTTCATCATTTCAATTTTTCTGTATTTTATTTAAAAGAGAAATGTTTCTAGAAATCTCAACTTTATCAATAAATCTATTTAGATGAATCTAAATATTTTTCAAGAAGAATTAGAAAATGTATTTTTCCAAAAGTTCATTTTTTCTTAATGCTTTCCTTTCAATTTTGGAAAATGTCAGCTTTAATTTACCTTATCTGGTTTTTAAAATGAGTTGGCAAGAAAGTTAATTCAATTTTTCACTACATAAAAGCATTGTGAAAATCAAATTAACTTTCTTGCCAATCCAATATTAACTTTCTCGCAAACACCTTTATCCTTATTACCAGTTTTATTGATTTATTGTTTATTTTTTAATCTTGTTCTTTAAACATTGTAAAAGGTGTCTCTATACCATTAAAAATACTCTTTCTGCAGCAGTGACATTTTCAAAACATCTCTAATCAAGTAATTTCTCAGTTTTCACATACCATAAGTTACTTCATTTGGCATAATACAGAATCAAGTTTTCTTTTTATTTGATTTCTCAGGACCATAAGTTATGTTCTTTTATATAATAAAATTAAGGAGCTACAATAAAACTAAATTTATTTCAGTTGATTTTTTAGCACAGATTTTAAGAACGTAATATGAAATTTAAAAAAAAACTTTACTGAAGGATGAAAGATACCGAATGAAATGCAAACACAGTTATCCAATTTTTTTGATTGATAACTGTATTTACATTTCATTCATTCGTATTTTCATTCAGTCATTCACTTACTTACAATTACCTGCATTAAAATTTTAGAAACCTTTCTAAGGAACTTACTTAACTTTATTCAGAATTATTATAATAATAGATATTTTATATTAAAATGTTACATGACTTTCAAACAAAATTAAATGAAAAGAAACTGATAGGGCAAAATAAATAAATATAAAAAGAATTTCTTTTTTAAAAAAAATACAAAATTTTTATATGCAATTAATAGATAAGAAAATTCAAAATTTAGTTATGTTTTGTCTTAATTTTTTTTTTTTAATAGGGAAAAAAAAATTTCCAACTAAACCAAAGTTTGCACTTTTTTTTTAATCAAGCTTTCAGTTAAGTTGTACAAATTCAAATTAAAAATTATTAAAAATGGTACTTCTCAGTTATCAGGAACATTTCACACAAAAAAGTATTGCATCCAATATGTTTAAGAGATAAATATAACAACAATTTTATTAAACATAATAATAATATAGGTAAAAAGAAATAAATCATAATAAAAATACAAAATGAAAAATTTCAATGAAATGAAATTACAATGGAATATAATTTCTTTGTAACTTTTATATGTATCTTAACTTCATTCAAAAATTTTACAGAACAGTGCTGCATCACAATTAAAACTCTATATCAGAGAAGGTCAATCTTTTTGAGAAGTGTGTCACTGTATGGAAAAAAAAAAAATTGTGTGGCATTATATGAAAAAAAAAATTATACATGCCACTTCTAACACTTCAATATACTAAAAAATATTAAAAGGTGAAAAGATGTTATTTATAGGCTGATTATAGGATATTTACAAATAGTATGTTTCCCTCTCCCCATGTAAGTCTGAATTGCAGAGATTTAAAAATAAATAAAACAAAAGTAGAAACTTAGGTTTTACTGTTAATAAACATTTTTAAAAGTTCAGTCAGTTAAACCTAACACATATAAAATAAAATTGAATAACTTGGAACATTTAATCCTAAATCATTATTAAACAAGCAACACATAATTAATGTTGCTTTTTGAATTTGCAGTTTTTTTGTCAAGTCATCTACATTAGAATTAGTTGTTGAAGATGCAAACAAAATTAGGTGTTTTAGGAGCATATCAGTTAATCTTGAATGATATTTCGATTTTATTATTTAATAAAACATTTCTTCATAAATATATATGTTGATCCAAATCTATAACAATATCTGACAGCCAAATCATGTAAATTGAAAAATCGCTTTGTTGGTACAAATTTCCCAAATTCAATTAATTTGGAGCACTTTCAGTTGAAATAAATTCTTGATAGAAACTTTTCAGTATAGTATGGTGGTGTAAGTCAATAATTTGGATTTTAATTTCAGGTGAGTAATAATTAAAGTCTTGAAGAAAAAATTACTTTAAATCGCCCACTCCTCTATCACTCCCACTTAATTGGATGGACAAGATTATGATGGAATGAAGACAGATTTTTTTCAATAATAAATCAAACAAACAGCACTTTCAAATGAATGAAAAGGAAGAAACACATTTATCCAAAAGTGATTAGGGTTTATTACATTGTGATTTTTTTTTTTTTTTTTTACACAGCAATTTTTTTTAATGAAAAACATCCTGAAAAAAATAATGAAATTTTTAAAAAAGGAATTTCCTAATAAATGCTTATCTATTTGGAGATTTTTCGTAATGTATATTTCCATACCAAGATTCAAATCAGTGAAAATAAAACATCAAGGTATAACTTACTTGTACCAAGTAATAGAATTATAATTTTATTCAAGAAATCCATGAAACCAGAGGAATTTTTTCGTGCTTCCTCGCACCTGCCCAAATAAAGACTGGTAGGTTGGCGGAGAAGCTGAAGGGAAGCAATAAGTATCTTTTAAAAAGTAACAAATAATATTAGTTCATTTAATTTATATTTTAATGGGTATTACTACCATTTAAAACACATGTATGTTGAAAGAATATACTGAAAGCAGGTATGCATTCATTAGGGAAAAAAATATGAAATTCTAATGTATAATTTTCAGCAGCTATTCATTCAACATTTCAATTTCAACTTTTATGCACCAATGTTACCTATTGGAAGTATTAATTCATTTTAAAATATATTTTCAATCATACAGTTAAATGCATATATTCAGTATAAACAGTTAATTTCTCTTAAAAGCAATTTTTAATTACATTATTTGTACTACTATTAAAAACTATAGATTTTCTTTTGCTGTAAAAATTTCGTAAACTTTTTTTTTTTTTTTTTTTGTAATCTATTAAAAACTTGTAAAAATATAATTGTGTAGAGCAGAAACAAAGGAATCTTAAAAATGAGCAAAAGTAAAAACTAGACACCTAACGCTTCTAATGATTATCTGATTTTTGTAGGTAAAAGAGCTCTAAGTATCGAAAACCCTCTGTTTCCTGTGATTAGATAGGCATTGATATTGGAAAATAATAAGAAATTCAGAATTTTTTTACTTTTATGTTCATTTTCTATGTAACTATTTTTAACGTGATTTGAGAGATTCTAAATTTGTTTTGAACATATCCAAGAAATATTCAGAACTTCCTTTAAAAACCTCTATATTACTGTTAATTAATGTGCATTAATACATAAACGTCAAAGATTTAGTAGGTACAATTTATGAACTTTTAAATCATTCAACATGTAACACAATAGATTTCTTTCACAAGCCATACCTTCTGGATTAACAACTTCATCATAGGAAGGTGGAGGGCCGCTTTCAGGGCCTTGACTCAAAGGAACTGTTCCGGGATTTCTGCGTATGTTGGAGGAGATGGAGATATACTTAAATGTTGTGCACTTGTTTCAGTTTCCTGCAATAGAAAGCAAGAAAGAGTTTAAAAAGATAGCATTTAAATTGTCACATTAAAAATTTGAATGGAAAAACTGCAATAAGGAAGATTGCAACTTTTTAATGGAAAAAAAAAAAAAAATTATATTACATCTAGTTTTATAAATAAAAATATAATGAATAAAACTTAATAATAAAATATAATGAAAATATATTTGCTGGTAGTGAACATGACAAAGCAAATAAAGGTAATTTTATTACTAATAGAGATTATCAGTAATTCACTTTTATTGCATATAAAATTTTATAAATTTAAATTTTAAATAAAACAGTATATTTAATACATTACATAATACATACCATATACAAAATTTATAGCTAAGTAGCAAAGTTAAATTTATTGTAATATTCAAAAGCTTAAAAGTTTTCAAAATAAAAGTTCTTAAAAACACAAAATAAACTGACAAAATCGGTTTATATCTATCAAAACTCAAATTCTGTTGGTCTGTTTTTTAGATAATCCACTAATTCAAAATCATTATTTGAATTTCCCAAGGATATGTACGACAGAAAAGATTGATAATTTTACAATTGATATTTTGTTAAAATTGATGTTTTTGAGTTAAAATAACTAATTAATTATTAGTCTTGAATTGAACAATATGATTGCATGAGACTGCCTCAGGCAATATTGAATTGCTTGAACATTTGCCTAATAAATTTCCAATATTTAATTTTTTTCAACCCATGACAATAAAATTTGAAATGAAAATCTCTAAAATAAAATCATTTGATGGAGTAAAAAAAAAATATAAATAAATAAAAAACAATTATATTCATAACTAACAAGATGCTAAGAAATATACTATTCAAATCTTTTATTTAAAAGAAAATTGATTAGTTATTAATTTTATTGTTTACCAGTTTGTCTGAATTTAATTGAATCTATATCTTAATTTTAAGATCATTAGCTTTTATACTGATGCACTAGCAGCTTAAATGTTCTTTGTAAAGGAGTACAACAGACTGCATAAGTAAATTAAAAACGCTGTTTTCACTTTGATTTAAATACATTCAATAAAATTTGTACAGTTATTTATACTAATAGCTAAAAGCTATATTAGAACTATATACTATAGCTATATTAGAAGTAATTATCTATTTTCATCTGACCAATATTATAGATTACTTGCTAAAATTTTTCTCATTAGCTATAAGCCTAGGAGGGCATGTCACTTATATATAGAGTTTCAAATCTTGCTGCTTTTTTTTTTTTTTTTTTTTTTTCCCCACTGTATATAACTTTTTCATATATTTTTATTTCTGAATTAATAAATCATTTCAAGATATTTAATTTTCTAAATTTTAAACATTTTTATTACTGACCTGACCCTGACATTTTTTACTGAAATTTTAAACATTTTTATTTCTCTCTCCTTTTTAATTTATTATTTCAATGTACGGCATTTTTCAGTTTATCATTCCAATTTTCAAAACTATTGATTGATTATTCAATAACAATGAATCCTATAACATGACAACAGTAATATATATAATTGTCCAAATTAAAATTAAGCTAGTATACTATTTCAGACATATAAAAAATAGGAACACCCAATCATGATGCATTAAAACACACAAAAAGATAAATCTGAAATTTTCAGTGCAGAAAAAAATTTTTTTCCCCTTGAAATGTTTTTAAAACATTCAAATATTAAAAAAATATAGCTTTGCTGATCTTTAGATATGAGTCTTCAATTTGTGTAAATATATCTGGCTTATTTTGTGCCAAAAGTAATCAATAAAAGTGAATCAAAGTTTGGGTCAGATTATCATAACTGGTAAAAACAATACTAGCAATAATAATCTGAAATTAACTGGAAGAGCAAGAGAGTTGGGTAATCAAAGTAGGGTTAGGAAAAAGTGTAAAATTACTTTCGATTCATATAAGCAATAAGCAGATCTTCTCATAAGTAAATTTATATACTTAGTTTGAATGTTAAAGTGTTGGAATAAATTTTGTGGCCATATATCAAACATAAAGTAGCCAATTGATAAACCAACTTAAAATAGGTTAATGAAAAATTAAAAAATATGCATTGATAATTTTGAAATCATTTTACAAACACTTTGACAAAGTTATATTACATTTATAAAAGAATTTTAATGAGTGTTTTTCTTTAACTTGATATTATTCTTTTTTGCATTGGATATATTTAACTTAAATATATCGTTATATTCATATTTTAAATGGCCGCAACAGTGATAAACATATTCAATTAAAAAAATATATTTATGAATGATCGTTTGAATTTCCAAAATATTCTCCTAATTTCATAAGAAAACTGCAAATTTAAAGAATATAGTGATGTTCAATTTCAAGAAAGTGAGATGGAGATTTTTTTTAAATTAAAAAATAAAAATTTACTTCGTTATTTATCTAGTTTTCAAAATTAATATAGTTACTGATAGACAATATTTTTAACAAATGTATCAGTTCTGACTACTTTTATACAATGTAAAACCCAAAGAATATTTTTTAAATTTATTTCTTGTCAGAAATTAGCAATGTTCTAGCGTAAAGCTAAAAATAAAAGTATTAAAAATCAAATGTTTTGTACCACAGTATGTGTCACGAGAAAAAAGAAACCATTTTCAAAAATATAAGATTAAAAGCAAATATAGCAATTATACACATTATACATGATATTATGATTTACTTAAGTAATAAAATATTATCATATTTTAGAAATTACTAACATTATTAATTGATGTAAACAAGCTGCTTGTCTCAGATCTACTGACAGCCATGTTGTTACATTTTGTTGTTTACACTTTAAAAATGTATTGCCATATTCAAAAATTAAATAATCTCATTGCAGCTAACGCAATTTTAATTTAAAATTATGTAAAAAGAAAAGCTTTATTCCCAAGATATTTTTAATTTGAAAAAATGTTCCTGGTTTTCAAACCAACAATCTCAAATTAAAATGTAATCTTTCCAATAAAATAGTTACGTCATATCAAAGTTTAAAATCATCATCATTGTTGAATAAAGATGTCGAGTGCCTGAACGCGAAGCGTTCATCTACTCAATGGTATGTGAAGGCAGTAGGAAAGAAAAGTCATGATAAATAGATAATAGTAATCGTATGATTTGAGAGAAAAAAAGAAGAAAGTAAGAAAATGTAAATCATAGGTGATGGAAACTTAACAAGAAATTTATGATCAGTAAATATGCGTTGAAGTAAAATATCTAAAAAGCGAAAAGTGAGCAGGAAATTATGGTGGTTTGAGGCTTCGATTCCATTTAGAAGTAGAGAAAGGATACTTGTATTTTCCATTCAATTGGGTAAATATAGTTTGTGCATTGATGAGAGGGTTTTCGTGAGTAGCAATGGTATTGAAGAAATTTCTAGAAAGTTTAGTAATATAGTTGTCAATAGAATCAATTTTTAAATCTTGATGAATTGTAGAGTTGCGGACAAACCAGGGTGCACCAGTGATAAATACGAAGAAGTTTGTTTTGAATAATTTGTACAGATTTCTTGTTAGACTGTGCAGCTAGACACCAGATTGGGGCAGCATAGGTAAGGATAGGCCTGAGAACTTGTTTGTAGAGAAGAAGTTTGTTTGACAAAGTTAATTTAGAAAATTTATTAATGAGTGGTAGAGTGAGATAAAAAATTTTCCAACATTTTCTTTGATTTTTTGAATATGAGCTCGAAACGTAAGTTTCTTGTCTATAATTAAGCCGAGATATTTAATATTAGTTGCCCATTCAATTTGTTGATCAAAAAGGGAGAGATTAATATATGGTTGTCTGGCGTGTCCTTTTCGGAAAATGATAGCTTGAGATTTAGAGACATTAATTGCGATGCGCCATTTAGTTAGCCATTCCTCTAGGATATTCAAAAAAAATTTTGAAGAGTATTGATTACATAAAGAATAGAAGCACCGTGGGCAAGAGCAGCAGAATCGTCAGCAAATAGACAAGTGGAAATGTTAGTGCACTGAGGAAAGTCGTAGGTAAAGATATTGTAGAGAATAGGACTTAGCACGCTTCCTTGAGGTGTACCAGCACAAATACGACCGATTTTGGAGAATTCATTATGAAGTCGAACTTGAAAGGTTCTATTTTTAAGATAATTTGTAATGATAAGTGTAATCCAAGTTGGAAATTGAAGTTTGATCATTTTGTAGATCAGTCCATTGTGCCACAATCGATCGAAAGCTTTTTGACATCTAGAAAGACACCTCCTGTAAAAAATTTATAGTTATATCCTTCAGTGATGATATTGGTGACACGTAGAAGTTGATGACAAGTTGAGTGATGTTGGCGGAATCCAAATTGTTCTGTTGGAATTATGGAATTTTTATCGCAAAAAGAAGTAATATGTTTCACTAAGAGTTTTTCGTAAAGTTTTCCTACACAGCTAAGGAGACTGATGGGCCGATAATTTTGAGGAAATTTCCTATCTTGGCCAGGTTTAGGGAACATGATGATATTTGCTTTTTTCCAGATAGGAGGGAAGTAGTGATATTTAGTACAGCTGTTGTAGATTTTTGCAAGATGAGTAATGGCATTAAGGGGGAGACACATTAAGGCTTTATTTGGGATGTTGTCAGGTCCAGAAGATTTCCGAATGTTGAGATTCTTGATTAAGTTAATTATGTCAGATGGAGAAAAAAATATTGTTATGATAATTTTGATGATCAGCTAGAAAGGAAGTTACTGCATCTTCAACATGCTCAATTTGTGAGTAATCGCAAGGTTCAGTGTTTTCTTGAAAGGAGAGTTCAAGGTTTTCAGCAAAAGAGTTCGCTTTATCAGAAGATGAGAATATAAGACCTGAGGATCCAACCAGTGGAGGAATTTTGGGATATTTTTGGTAAAATGTTTGTTAATTTTGAAGATAGAATTATCTTCTGGATTTAGGCCTAATAAAAATTCATTCCATCTGTCATTTTTTAATTTGTGAATCATTTGCTTTATTTCTTTTTGAAGCTTGTTGACGGATTGCTTTAACGGAGGAAACCTGATATCTTGCTATAATTTTAGAATTCTGTTTTTTTCCGCAATTTTAGAGGTGATTTCAGTAGGAAATTTTTGGTGTGGTGTACTGAGTTCTTTAGATTTGCTAGCAAGGTTGATAGCAGAAGTAACATCATAGTTAAATTTATCAATTATTTTGTCAATATCTTGAATATTGGAGATGACTGGATTACCAGGAATGCTTTGAGAGAGAATTTTAGTAAAAATATTCCAATTGGTAGTTGTGATTATGCTATTGAGGAAGGGCATAAATGAATTATGAGAGACTTCAACTATCACAGGGTTATGATCACTGGAAAGATCGTTGATAGAAGAAGCAGACCCGGCGTTTAAATTTTTAAGAAGTGCGATGTCAAGAGTACTATTGCAAGGATTGTGAAGGGAGAAATATGTGGGATCATTAGGAGCAATAACAGTGAATACATTAAGATTTGTCCAATCGAAGAGAATAGAACCATTTATGTTGCTGCGTCCATTATTCCAAGCAGGATGCTTGGAATTGAAGACACCAAGCAGGAGTACTTGTTGATTGGAGTTCGCTATTGTATCAAGTTCTTGTGTGAGGAATCTACCAATTGAGGGGGTTTAAAATCATAATTCGTTCTGGCTAGAGACTGAATTATATTACAACTGAATGCATAAAAATAGGTATTGATTTCACTATGAAATCGTCTCTAAAGTAAAAAGTGTTTCCGAACACAGCACACCATTAATCAACGCAGTACATACTAAAATCATTCATTGAAGCACTTGACCAAACGAAAAATGGCGAATAACGAGAGCAGAAGGCGGAATTCCCTAGCTTAAAAGAAAATTAATCCTTCACTCTTATTATCACCATAGTTACATCAGAATTAAGAAAAACTCTCTAATACTTAATAGATACTTGAAATTCAAAATGCCAATTAAATTGCTCTTCTTTCCTGTTTTCTACATGATAATTAATTAATTCTTTTCACACATTTTAAGGAGATTTAGGTGGTTGCGTAATTAAAAAAATGAGAGCATTATTATTATTTTGGAGACCATAATATTTTGCATGGTCCGTCGAGCCGGAGAAATCAGTTGATTGTGTAACTTATTATTTCTCGGTATGTGAACAAGGTTGATTTTGTGACTTATTATTTTTCGTGTGTAAACAAGAGTGGGGATTTCAACTTCGTTTTGGCGAGATGGTTTCCGTGGATAACTAAGAGTGTAGAGTGGGTGTTGGAATTGTGAACTCAGTGACTCACAATTCTTGTATAAATTCATTCTAATTTTCATTTTGAATATGTTGGCTATAGCTAAACTGAAAAAGGACGAGAACTTGACGGATAAATTAGTTTTAACAGTGTACATTTAAAAGATATAATTTAGAAAAGTGATTATTTTCTAAATGATGTTGAATTGGTGAAAAATATAATTGATATGGTCGTTGAAGAAAAAAAGTAAAAACAGAAAGAAATGAATGCAAAGCAAGAGTAGAGAAAATTAAGCTTGTGCAGTTAGAAAAAGAGTTAGAGTTAGCTAATATTCGAAAAGAATCATTTCAAAATACTGAAGTTTCACAAGTAAATTCAGTTCTCGATTGTATATTTAACCTAGAAAGAATTATAAAAAATATGAAAATGCTATCTATTTCTGTACCGGAGCTGAATCAATTAGCTTTTTTTTTTTTTTTTTCAATATTTAGAGAAAGCATTTGGGACAAACAATTTATCCGATGAGTTAAAAGCGGAAATTCTCTTAAATATCCTCGGTGAGAGAACAAATAATTTGATATCTTATGTGCCTGAAGAAGACTTGTGTAATTATGATAAATTAAAAAGTGTTAAAAGAGTTTCAACCAACACTACTGGGATGTTTGGATGGGTTTCGTAGGGAACGAAAACTACCTTCAGAAAATTATGTAAAATTCGTATCAAGGCCGGATACATCTTTCGAGTATTATTATCATTTGCATAAAGTAAATGATTTTAAGTCATTATGGGAGCTAGGCGCTTGGTGCCACAGGTTTTGGATTCGAGTTAGTAGTGGTTAGGAATCCACTTTAAACCGTCGGTCCCGTTTAAATATGACTGTGGAGTGTTGGGCGTAGGGCTGACAACCCTACACTGTAAAAAAAAAAAGCAACCCCTGTCTTGAAATCTGCCAGCAGGCAGACGGCCTTGGCTCATAATGGAGCTGTTGCGCCACTGATGATGATGATGATGTCAGCTAATTATTTCGAATAAAATGTTTATTTATTGGATCGTGAATTGATAACTCATATTAGAGTCAAGCAAGGAGAATCGTATTTTAAACCTCGAAAGTTGGCACGTGAGTGCGATATTTATGTGTCCTCAATTGGTAAAGTCAAACCTGAATCTAATTTGTCTGGAAGATATGGTGGAATTCAGGGTGAACGGTTAGAAGCAAACAAATCACAAAATTTACATTAAAAAAAAAAAAAAAAGTGTTTCAAATGTATTTCTATTTGCGGTAAAAAAAATATTAAATGTATTTTGGGTAAAACGAATAGAAACCATGCTTTATTTAGATATCCACAACTTACAAAACTGTCTGTTCACGACAGAATAGAAGTCGTTAAAAGGAATACAGTTTGTTTTAAGTGTTTGTCCCCTGATTGCAATGTTAAACAATGCTGCGCTAAAAGCTATTTTTCTGGAAAGCCACATAATAAATTGATCCATTTTCCAACTGAGGTGATAGATATTGCAAATAGGGAACAAAAAGGTTTAGCTAACTCGGATACATCTTATCTTAAGCATCAAATCGAAGTAGAGAATTGTGGTACGTCTATTTCTATTAATATGGCCCATCTGAGTAATCCAATTGTCGCCATTGGTTTGGCGACAAACAAAACAAACAAGTAATATAAAAAAAAAAAAAATTAAGTCAATTCCTTCTTTTTTTTTTTCTCACTATATTGCAGGAAGTCCTTTATAAATAATTTTCATTCATTTTTTAAGTTTACCTGGCACCATTTATTAGTAGATACATGCAACTTAAATCTAAAAAAACAAAAAATTAATTAATTAAATTTAATTAATGAATTAATATTTGAAAAAACTGTATTAACATCCAGTGTCATCCACTACAAGTTAAAAATGTATTTGAACTTCAATGGATGAATAAAAAGTGTTTTATGAACGATTGAAAATTTGAACAAGATATATAGGGAGAGTGTGAGTTAATAGAAGGAATTTAAAAAATGTGTTGTTGAGTACAGTTCTCGTTGTGTAAATCGGTTACAAATTAAAACTAATAAGATAAATTCTTTAATTTTTTTGTTTAAATGATTCGTCAGAGGTGGTTAATGGACTCATTAAAACGAATAAAGGCTAATTGTATACAATTGACTATACTGGTAGTCAGAAAAATTGCGGATCTTGTGGCGAATCGGATGTTAGATGCAAGTTTCGGATTTGGTTTCTTTAGTATAAAATAGTTTTAATAAACTATTGATATGTTGTTAGGTGTAGAAGTATTTATAGACTTTTGAGGCCGGGACAAATATGTTCACGAAATTCACAATTACTCTTGCAAAATATTGCTGTTATGTAGCTCATCATTGCGTGGATCAAACAAACAGTCCATTTAAAAGTAATCTGATTTATCTTGTTAAAGAAGGCTATTAGGAACACCGAGTCATTTAATATATTATTTAAATATTTATTAATTAAAATTTCATTTATTTTGTATTTAATAATTGATTACTCATATGATTATCATTCATTCATTTACACTGTTAAAGAAAACTCTTATCGACACTGAGTCATTTAACATATTACTTAAATATTTATTAATTAAAAATGTTAATATTTACAAATTAATTATTCATTGATTAATTATTCACATGAATATTATTCATTAATTTATCCTGTTAAAGAAGGCGTTAGTTCTACATTACGGACACTGAGCTATTTAAATGTTTATTAATTAAAATTTTAATATTTATTAATTAATTATTTTGATGTTCATTAGTGTTAAAAGTCTACTTAATGATATAGACTTATAGTATATTCATCTTTGTGATCCCTGCTAGAAAAGCAATAAAGTTAAAAAGCAGTTAATCTGTCACCTGCGGTTTTTCTTTTCTGTTTTCAATTGCGGCTGTGAAATGGATGTTATTTTTTTCAATTTCTGCTGACAGGAAACAAAAACTTGTAATGGTTATCGACATCATTTCACTAAACTTGTGGTTTTCAAAGCTTTGGCTTCAAATAAAGTGTCAAAGTAGTAACTTACATTTATAATTTGCTGAGCAGGTACTAGCTTAGAGCCTTTGCCCAGAGGCAACATCCATTCTACTTTTCTGGGAGATAAAAACAACACTACACTAACCTATCTTTAAGTGTAGAGCTAAAGTGTGTCTCGCAACATTTTCTTTACTCCAAAATGTTTTAAAAGACATGTAAAATGATGAGCAGCAAGGGAAAATATATATATATTACACACACACGCACACCATAATGCATACATACATACACACATATATACATATAAAAACAATTTATCTACAAACACTAATCCCACTTAGTACGTATTTTGTCTATAAATATAAAACATTCACTAGGCCACACAGCATTAACCAGACCTTTTCCAGTGATTTCTACATAAATTAATCGCTTTAACCTAGATGCAAGGAATACTTTTAACAGCTAATGCACTTAACTTTTAATCGTTTATTCCGAGCTGGTTCATAACTATACAAATATTGTCATCCATATTAATTAATAAACTGTGTAAAAATATTTGTGAGTCTTCAATTTCTTCATGCCTTCAGGCCACTACAAGTTGGCCAACCTTTCATTCTGCAACATATATATAGGTGTGTGTGTGAGTAAGATGTATCAAATTATTTATTATTTATTTATTTTAAACAATGCATACACATTTACATAAAATGCACAATTTTAATTAGAATTTAATGTGAGCAATGTGATTGCATTTGCTGAGTAATATCGGAAAAAGCTGGTTGGATGGCAGTTGTTAATGCAATTCGAAGATCTAGTTCTGACACTATCCTATTTTTGTACTTGTTGTTAATTGCTTCATTGTAAAAAACTCTCACAGATATGTAGAACTCAATGGTAAGATTGCATCAGTTTCTGTGCTTGCACATTCGGTTTTCAATCCAGCCATCCGTTATGAAGAGATTTTCGTTTGAATTCAAATTGTAACGCTATTCTTTCTTTCACGTCAAGGAACTGTTCTGTAGATATAATAGAAAGATGGCCTGTTTTTACATTTGCAGCAAATGTCGAAACTCTGCTTTAATGCCAGGAATTGGTTAAAAAGTTGCTTACACTGTTTATGAACTGATTAAAATGACTTGTGATCAATGAATGAGTATTGCGGCCTATCATTGAAATAAAAGCTATCTGTGTAACACACCACATTACGATACAGAATTCGATATAAACATACTATGAATTGCATACGATCAATAAAATTATTTTCTAAAACGGGGTTCTGCACTTTACGATTCCGTCTTTTTTATCTGGCGATTTTTTTCCCTAACTGTTTTCCAAGTTCCGTCCTAAACAAACAAAATGGCCTTGGCGATTTTTTTTTTTTCACTGCCCTTAGTCGATTTCATTTGAGGCCTGATGACCGAGTGGCTGACGATCTGGGGTTCGGTACCACGCTTTTTGGGTTCGAGTCCCTACGGGGCCATGGATGTTTGTAGTGGTTCGGAATCCACTTTAAGTCGTAGGTCCCGGTCTCATACGACTGTAGAGCGTCACAGAGCCCAATCAGACTTCTTACCCACATCATTCCCAAACTGTATTGGGGCAACTAAGCTCTAGGCACAGTGATATGGAGTGGAGTATTAGTAGTCGATTCCATTTGGCACGGAAAAGAGAATTGGCGAAAGCGGAACCCTAAAGTGCAGAATCCCTTTTAAAATATTCTATATTCACTCATTTTCATGAATTTCTAAGCACTTAGGAACGTTTAACAGATATGAAGTCCTCATTTGAAAAATGACTCGACACAGGCACGTACAGAAAAATATGAAACTACTCTTTCTTTAGTCACGAAAACAGTTTGTTGATTTCAAACTGTCAATCCTGATGGACGCTATTTATTTGGAGTTTTAAACAAACGGAATTTTACCCATGAAATTCTGAGTACTGTTTTGGGGAGAATGGGTCCGTAACTTGCTGGACGACTTTTAATGTTTCTTATTGGTTTCTTCTTATTTTTAAAATTTCTTTCACGAGCTTTTCTTTTCTTATCGATTTATTTTTTTTTTTTTCAATTCCTTCTATTAGCTCACACTCTCCCTATAAAAATGTTGTTCAAATTTTCAATCGTTCATAAAATACTTTTTATCCATCCGCTCAAGTTCAAATACATTTTTTTTTAACTTGTGGTGGATGACACTTCATGTTAATACAGTTTTTCAAATATTAATTCAGTAATTAATTGTAATTAATTAATTTTTTTTTTAGATTTAAGTTGCATGTATTTACCAATAGAGGGCGCCAGATAAAAACTTAAACATATACACACAAGTTCGTTTTGAAACAATTTACATAATTTTTTTTTCATCTTAGCATTGTTTCATCTATTGTTTGGTAAGCATTGTTTCAAAAACTTTGTTTGACATTGTTAACTTCGATTCAATTGTTAAGGAGCTATACTACTATAGTGTATTTTAAAAGTGCATCAGCAATAAATATAACAATGCCTTTTTTCCTTACAAAATGTGTCTCATCTTGCGCTCACATTAATATGTACATATATATAAAACAAATAATATATATATAAAAAAAAAAATTTAAAATTAATTCCTACTTTTTCAATTCCTTCTATTAGCTCACACTCTCCCTATATATATCTTGTTCAAATTTTCAATCGTTCATAAAATACTTTTTATTCCTCCACTCCAGTTCAAATACACTTTTTTTTAACTTGCAGTGGATGACACTGGATGTTAATACAGTTTTTTTTCAAATATTAATTCAGTAATTAAATTTAATTAATTAATGTTAGTTTTTTTTTTCAGATTTAAGTTGCATATATCTACTAATAGATGGCGGCAGATAAACTTAAAAAATGAATGAAAATTATTTTAAAGAACTTTCTGCAATAGAGTGAAAAAAAGTAGCAAATGGCTTTAAAAAATTTTTTTTTTATATTACTTGTTTTAAATTTCGTTCACGAGTTAATAATTACATAATTATGTA
Source organism: Caerostris extrusa (assembly GCA_021605095.1). Taxonomy (NCBI): domain Eukaryota; kingdom Metazoa; phylum Arthropoda; class Arachnida; order Araneae; family Araneidae; genus Caerostris; species Caerostris extrusa. The sequence goes on along the minus strand of BPLR01009026.1, from coordinate 111,879 downwards.
AATAAATAATGTAAAATTTCTTTGAAAATGACAGTTTTTGTAATAATATATAGGTTTTTAAATGTCTCATTGCATCTAGTAAGAATAATTGAATGATTATCAAATAATTTTGTGAGTAGCAGGGAAATTGGCCCTTATATATATATATGTTCTTTTTTTTTTTTTGTTCTTAATCAATTGAACAAAATTAAAATTTCAGCACTTTTAACAGTAAATATTTTTTTTTAATTTAATAAAATGTGTTAAATTACATTTTTGTAAAATAATATAAATGTGTAAATTATTATCTTTAATAAATTGTGTAAATTCTGTAATAGATAATACAATAAATAAATTGTGTTTATTAATTTAATAAATGCGTAAATTATTATTTTCTTCCTATGAAAAACATAAATAAAAATAAATAAAGTGCAATTTAGTTTTAAAAAAATTAATTGAATGACTTCTATGAAAAATCTATGGAAATGACTTCTATGGAAAAATGAAATATGGAAATGCTTGAATGGAATGACTTCTATGAAATGAACATTTTATGGAAATATAATGAATTTTTCAATCTATTTTCACAAAATATATTAAACACAATATGAATCCGAACAGAATAGCAAACTAATAGGAAGCAATAATAACTGTTCTAAAAATTGAATGATTGAATATAAGTACTTACCATTTATATCCGAATGGGTAAAAGGAATTTGTGTTGAAATGTCCATTTTATCACAAAACTTTTACGCTGGACAGAAAAAAAGTAATCTTTGCACGAGTTGAACACAAAGGGTGAGGGCCGAACGAGTGAAAAGTGCGGAGTTATTGACCAGCGACATTTAAAGCTTTTTGGCCAGAGCGGTGAAACCCGGCATTGACGTAAAATTACTAGTTTAATTTAAAACAGAACCGTTGCTATGGCAACTGAGCGCAATCTTTTGACTAGTGCTGTGAAATGAATTGAATACAAGCGAGCGAGTAGCTCCATTGCTCCGCGTTTATGACCTTTGAACTCGATTTTAAGAGGAGAAACGCTTGTGTAGGTACTTTTCACAATACTGTGTTACTGTTTGCTGTATACAGTACATTAGAACCTCTTTAAGTCGAACCTCGATAAGTCGAAAATCTCCACAACTCGATAAATTTTTGTGTTCCCTTCCCTTCAAGCCCCAAAACCTCCATGACTCGAAATTTCAACTCTCTATAAGTCGAAATAATTAGTCAATATTTGGTATATATTTTCCCACCATAACTCGAAAAAAAAAAAAATTGGCCCGGATTTGGCTCGCGGGCCGTAGTTTGGAGACCCCTGATCTACAGCAAAAAATAATAATAATAAATAAATAAATAAATAATAATACATTCACATAAATCGGCGTTGAAAACTGTAGGAAAATGTTAAAATCCTCTTTAGATATTAGCATCTCTTCTTTTGTAGGAATTCACAAGGTTTTAACAGGGAAGTCCTTTTTTTAATCCTCAAATCCGTGGATATTACTAATAGTTCTTCTACTTCAGTCATTATTAAATGATCACATCATTTCCACAACTTACAGACAGTGCAATGGAAATGCATAGCGGCTGCATTGGAATGCAATTACATACTTATAATTTCATTCCAAAATGCTATGCATCATTATATCTTAAAAGTTTAAATTTTTTAACCCTATTGAATGTTTTTTTTTGTTGTTGTTCTAATGCAGTTGGCAAACACTTAGACAGTAGTCTTTGATGCCTTAAGGCAAGCGCCGCACCGACATTATTCACTTAGCACTACCCAGGAGGTGCGTTTAGCTTGAAGATAAGCTACGGATGCGGAATAACAATACCCCCGCAAAGCTGCACGATCCTGTTAGACAGGGACTTACGTTTTAAAGTGGATTACGAACCACTACAAATATCGATGGCACCGCCGGGGCTCGAACCTGAAACCTATGGTACCGAGAGCCAGAGCGCTAGCCACTCAACCATTCAGGCCCTACCCTATTGAATGTAATCTGTAACATTACGATTTGTAAGGCTTACAGAGCACCTTGGTTGCTGGGCAACCTCTAGATCCTTCTTTGCAATGTTCTGTAACATTTCTTATTAGAATGTTTCTTAATGTCCTGTAGAGATTTCGTTTTATATTTGAAAGGCAAACCCATTTCAGCTCACGTGTGTATACCCTACAAGCCAACTCTCCCGGTGACCCGAATTTTTCTCCCGAATTCCCTAATTGTATAGAATTCTCCCAACTTTTATCAAAAATCAAGAAATTTCCTTTAAATAGGGATGTTTATACGAGAGAAAGGAGAACTTCGAAGAAAATCCCTATTGATGGGTAAAATGATTCATTACAAATGAAAAATAAGAAATGATCTATAAGCGTGAAAATATTTCAGCTCAAAACTTAGCATCCTGTCCTTGAAATGCTGAGAGCCGATTTACTGGAGAAGGAAATGAAATGAAAGCCTCACTCAGTTTGAAAGAGAGAGTTACGCAAAGGAGTTTCCTTTCATTTTGCACGGTTTGTGGTACTGAGATAAATGTAGCACATGGCGAAAGAGGAAATGTAATGACTCATACCAAGTCCTCTAAACCTCCATCGAATCTGGTGAATAAAAATAAACACAAGTAATATGAAAAAAAAAAAAAAAATTTAAGTCAATTCCTACTTTTTTTACTCTATTGCAGAAAGTCCTTTATAAATAATTTTCATTCATTTTTTTAAGTTTATCTGGCGTCATCTATTGGTAGATGCATGCAACTTAAATCTAAAAAAACTAAAATCAATGAATTAAATTTAATGAATGAATTAATATGTGAAAAAATTCTAATAACATCAAGTGTCATCCACTACAAGTTCCACTTCCACTACACTCGGCCATTCAGGTCCCCTAAAATAAATAAACAATTAATATACATCTTTTGTTATTTTCAGTTCTTATTTTTCTTGAATAAATGAAATATATAAATAGGTTTACCATAACTGCCATGAATTGATAGGGAACATGTAAATGTATATAAATAAACAAGAAAAAAAAAAGAGTAGTGATGCAATTCTTTTCTACCTCGTAAAAGTCACTAATTCATTTATAATTAATTGCCCTATGTTGCTGACAGGACTGCCATCCTTTAAAGGCGGGAGAGGTGGCAAACTGCTTGTAATTTCTTTGGTGTTGTAGTTAAAATATACAACAACAACAACCGGGCACAATTTTTAGTTGTCGTTGCTCCCATCTGTTGCAATAGAAAATGGTTGCTACTTCAACTGAGCAACTATGGGAGATTTAAATTGCTTTTATCATAATGGCTGTTATTTTAGTTTTACCTGCGCCACATTATAATATTTTTCCTCTGTGAAATCTATTCAAGGAAAAGTCTCCCTCATTTTCATTCCCCAAGGTTGGCAGTTATGATATTCTAAAAACTGCAACATCAAACCAAAAAGTTACTCTTATTCTTGTTTACTCAAATATTTACAAATAATTTCTTATGTATATATGAATGAAAGCAGGTGATTTTTAAATTAAAGTCATCTTAGAAGGTTTAATTTTGCTTTAAGGTTCATTTCATTTTAAAAATCATAGTTTTAGTTTATTGAAGAAGAATTATTTGAGTTTTATCGTAATGTTTGTGTAATGCACTGAAAACGAGTAATATAAAAAAAAAAAATTAACGTCAATTCCTACTTAGGTCAACAAAGAAAAATTTTATTATAGTTATTTTTTATTAAATAATTACAATTAATATAAATATGTATATACATATGGCAGAATCACAATATTAAGTGGCAAAATAGAAAGCGAATTTCCTTGCAATTTTCCATTTTCCTTTCTATATAGGGTGTTGCACTATTACTTTTGTTTGTTACTATTTATTCGCCTTCTATTTTTTTTTTTTTTTTTTTTTTTTTCGTTTCTAATTTAGGAAGCTGATGGTGGTCTATAATTTCTCATTCTATCCATCGCTTTTAATGCTTCATTATTTTCTTCTTTCACTATATTGCAGAAAGTCCTTTATAAATAATTTTCATTCATTTTTTTTAAGTTAGAAAAATTCTCTCTCTCTCTCATATACATACTTTCCATCTCTCTCACTAATTTATTCATACGTTTCATTTTCTATTTTGTTCCTTCCTTGACTCAGACTGAAACCCAGAATAAAAAAAGAATCTGAAAAAGAAATTGTTTCCAGCGATCTACACGCTTCGCCACTGACGGTATTTATTCCCAAATTCATATCATGTTAAATATATTATATAAGAGAAATTTTTATCTCCCATATGAAATTAAAATTAATTAACTAAAAATAATTCATAAATTAATATTTGAAAAACTGTATTAATATCCAGTGTCATTCACTACAAGTTTAAAAATGTATTTGAACTTGAGTGGATGAATAAAAAGTATTTTATGAACGATTGAAAATTTGAACAAGATATATAAATATATATACGGAGAGTGTAAACTAATAGTAAGAATTGAATAACAACCAGACAGATATATTTTGTTGAAAAATCTTTATTTGGTTTCAATAAACTATAGAATGTTTATACAAAATTAGGTGAAAAAAAAAAAAAAAAACCAATAAGTAAGTAAAAGTGAAGAACAAATTAAGCAAACTTTTTATTAATATTCATAATTAGCACTATTGAAAAAGTTCAAAGAAATATAAAAAATTTAACTAAAATTCAAAAAACAAACATTAGTAACACATTTTAAGTGTATAATTTTAAAGAGTAATCCAGTATGGAACCGAAGGCAGTGATTCTGTAAGAGTGACGGCAAAACATTTTGTGTCATTATTAGATCTTCATAGTTGGAATGGAAGGAAACGACAACAGAAATGTTCATCATATCATTTTGATGTTACAATGAGGAAAACAAGGCAAAGATGTCATTTGTTGGGAGATGTTATTCCCTTGAAGAAGCAGCGAGCAGGAAAGGAGAAGACGACAGAACAAATGTTCATCATATCATTTTGATGTTACAATCAGAAAGAGCAGGGCGAAGGTGTCATTTGTTGGGAGATGTTATTCCCTTGAAGCAGCGAGCAGGAATGGAGAAGACGGCAGAAGAAATGTTCATCATATCATTTTGATGTTGCAATGAGGCAGACCAAGGCGAAGATGTTATTCCCTTGAAGAAGAAGCAGCGAGAAGTGGAGACGACGAAAACAGAAATGCTCATCAAATCATTTTGATGTTACAAACAGGAAGAGCAGGGCAAAGATGTCATTTGTTGGGAGATGTTATTCCCTTGAAGGAGCAGCGAGCAGGAATGGAGACGATGACAGAAGAAATGTTCATCACATCATTTTGATGTTACAATCAGGAAGAGCAGGGCGAAGATGTCATTTGTTGGGAGATGTTATTCCCTTGAAGAAGCAGCGAGCAGGAATGGAGACGACGACAGAAGAAATGTTCATCACGTCATTTTGATGTTACAATCAGGAAGAGCAGGGCGAAGATATCATTTTTTGGGAGATGTTATTCCCTTGAAAAAGCAGCGAGCAGAATGGAGACGACGAAAACAGAAAGGTTCATTATATCATTATCATTCAAATAAAATTTCAATTTTTTAACTTTACAATATAGGATTTGATACATAATTTTTGGATAATTTGAAAATAATTACCCCTGTTGTAACTTGTAATTATCCCATTGTGTGTGGGCAGGGTGTGTTTTTTTTTTTTTTTTTTTTTTTGGATGAATCCAGGAGGGGTAGATGACGCTACCTCCCGTTCTCAAAGGTCCAAAGTATGGGTGGTGAAGGCCAAAGGTGAGGTCCAAAGTAAAGACCGGTCGGTTTGGTGGGGGTGATGGAAGACTTTTGCGGGCAGAAAGGTAAGCCCCGTGGAGGAGAGAGAGAGAGAGAGCTATCTGCGACAGTGCGTGAGCCGGTAGACATATTTTTGCTGCGAGAATGGCTACATGGAGAATGTAAGTCCAACAAATGTTAGCTGCGAGCACCTTTTGTTTAAAGATTTTGAGGCTACTGGTAAATCACTGCCTACACACACATGGGAATATTTCGTTTGAGGTATATATGATTTTTATGATTATGATTATTATATATATGATTCTTTCTCTATAAACATTTTTTTATTTATTCTGTTTTAAGTGCCATTGTAAAATCCTAAATTTAATTGTAATTGTATATAGTATTCATTAAAAAGTAAAAGTAAATTAGTTGTTTGTTTTCGTATTTATTTTAATTGTTGTTTTTTATTAATGTAAAAATCATTTGGCCGTCCTGCGGTATACGCAGACTAACGGCATCATTTCTATGTCGGTTCTAACAACCCCATATTGGTTGTCTAAATTAGAAACAAAATTTTTATTTAACTTGTTTAAGTTAGACTCGTAACATAATAGAGAATGATTTTATTACGCTCTAACCTTACGCTAAGTGACAACCACGGCAGCCCATTTGTCAAAGGGCAGAAATGAAAGTTTTTCAACCTCCGTTCTCTTTAATAGAGATAGTCATCAGCTCAGTATAAAATACTAGGTGGACAAAACTCCAGAAGGTATGCACATATAAATACTGGGCCAAAAGTCCCAGCCCAACCAAGAAAAATAACACTTACGGATCTAGTCTCATCCATCGCAGTAAAATAATTCGTTTTTTTTAGCGCAATAAAACTTAAACGTATTCACACAAGTTCGTTTTGAAACAATTTACATAATTTTTTCATCTTAGCATTGTTTCATCTATTGTTTGGTAAGCATTGTTTCAAAAACTTTGTTTGACATTGTTAACTTCGATTCAATTGTTAAGGAGCTATACTACTATAGTGTATTTTAAAAGTGCATCAACAATAAATATAACAATGCCTTTTTCCTTACAAAATGTGTCTCATCTTGCGCTCACATTAATATGTACATATATATAAAACAAATAATATATATATAAAAAAAAATTTAAAATTAATTCCTACTTTTTCAATTCCTTCTATTAGCTCACACTCTCCCTATATATCTTGTTCAAATTTTCAATCGTTCATAAAATACTTTTTTATTCCTCCACTCCAGTTCAAATACATTTTTTTTGAACTTGCAGTGGATGACACTGGATGTTAATACAGTTTTTTTCAAATATTAATTCAGTAATTAAATTTAATTAATTAATGTTAGTTTTTTTTTTCAGATTTAAGTTGCATATATCTACTAATAGATGGCGCCAGATAAACTTAAAAAATGAATGAGAATTATTTATAAAGGACTTTCTGCAATAGAGTGAAAAAAAGTAGGAATTGACTTAAAAATTTTTTTATATATTACTTGTTTTCAATATATTGCAGAAAAGTCCTTTACAAATAAAGTTCAAATTTTCCCTTACATATGGCGCCATCTATTATTAGATACGTGCAACTTAAATCTAAAAAAAACTAAAATTAATTCATTAAATTTAATGAATGAATTAATATTTAAAAAAAACTGTATTAACATCCAGTGTCATCCACTACAAGTTAAAAAAAAAAATGTATTTGAACTCGAGTGGATAAATAAAAAAGTATTTTATGAATGATTGAAATTTTGAACAAGATATATATATATATGGAGAGTGTGAACTAATAGTAGGAATTTAATAAAAAGATTAAAGATCCTAAGAAAAAGACTTAGATATTCCTGCTTTATAGTTTTATATTATTTCCATCATAGATTTCAATTCATTCAGCATCTACTGTCTATTATCTCCCATTCTGCATTGCATCATAAACCGAGGAACAGGTTTTGTATAGAATATAATTATAAAAGAAAAAAATTTGCAGTGTGCTTTCGGATACGCATCTTTTCTTTGATTTTTGATCGAATTGAAGATGCGCGTTATAAGACTGTAACCAGGGCTGGATTTAGATGAAAAGAGGCCCTAGGCTATTCCACTTACGAGGCCTTTCACTTCCCATTTTTAAGTTTGCTAATAACATGCGAGATAATAAAATACATCATTACTGTGATATATATCGATATGTTAAATAAAAACAAGTTCTGATGGGTACTAACATTTATATAAAATGTGGCACGAATAATAAATAAATAAAAAGTCGAGAACACTTATTCGGACATTTATTCTCAGCACCCTATAGAGTACTTGTAAGAATAACTCATCAAACATAACACACAACATTTACAAAGAAACAAAATTCAAATAATAAAAATCTTTGACTACGAAAATAAAAATATGCAATAAAAATTATCCTATTTTCTATCAAATTAAAATTAAATTAAATATATTCAATACATTGAAGATTAAAGCAAATTCCATTCAGATAAATTTATTTCGTAATAATTCGCATTTAAATTTTAAGTATGTATTATTACGATTATTTATTAGTCATATGTGTAGATTTTCTCCTTATTTTCGATTCAGTGTTTTTGTGTTTACTGTTTTTAGAATAGTGTGATTCTAATGTTGCTAACAATTTGAATGTAGGCCCCTCTCGATCTTGAGGCCCTAGGCTGAAGCCTGGCCCTATAGGAAAATCCGGCCCTGACGGTAACAATACTTCATTTTTGACGAAAAGTATCGTAATATCGTTAATAACGGGGAACGAAAACTGTTTTATGCTGCTTATTGTTTGTAGTATTCAAAGCTTCTTGTTTTTCCATTTTTTTCTTTTTTCAGTTTTGCAAATTAGTCGATTTATCGATCCATTCATCACATTGTTGTTTTTTATTCTGCTTTTTAATTTTATTTTTGTTGTCAGAAATACCGCGCACTCTATCCTTTCTTGTCAAAACCACTTTCAAAGCTCAGCACGAGATCTGTCAAATGTGATAGACTGCTCACGGATTTGCGAATTTTTTTTTATTTTTATTTTTTGTTTGATTATAATTTATAGTTCACCTTGACAGTGTCTCTTTTGTCTATAAAACATTTGGGTAGATTGAGATAAAGCAGCTTACGAGCATAAATAGTTTTTATATTTAATTAAATTTATCATTTAAAATTTAAAAAAAAAAACTATTTATAAATAAATTGATTAATAATTGATTAGTAACTTTTATTAATGGTATATCTTTTGAAATAATCATTTTTTTTCGTCTAATCAGCAAAATAATGATAACTTTCTCTGGCAGAAGATTTCACCAGACTCTTAATTAATAAGTTTTTAAGTCTGAAAGGTAAAGTTATATGTTTTCTTTAAAAAGTCTGTCCACTAGTAAGGATTTATTGAATAAAAAAAACTCAATTTTTTTTTAATTTCAGTTTCTAGTTTTGCACCAAAAATATACTGCTCTTTCTACTTTTTTTCATCACATGCTAATTCTCGTGATTGCGTGAAAGAAATATTGCATATTTTTGTGTCTCTTGATGCTTTACATAAATCAAATAAAATTATACACAGGAAAAGCAAAATATCAAAAACAATTATATCAACATTTTATTGAATTCATTCATATACGTAATTTATACTTTAATAATTTGTTGATAAGTATAAATGTTCTTTTCATTAAATTTTATTTTATTTTTAAGTAATCTGTATAATTATGTTACATTATATTATTATTTTATTCTCGTAATAATTATTTTATAGCTTTTATTAAATGGCCGATGATTTGATTGCTCATTCAGTACATTGTAATTCAGTGAATTTAATTTTTGGCTGGTTTTCTTTATTGAAGCAGCCTGCATTCAATAGCCTTCTGAAGGACGCCTGATGGTCAAGTGGCTAGCGTTCTGGTGCTCGGTACCCCCATCCATAGCACCACGGGGTTCGAATCCCGGTGTTGCCATGGATGTTTGTAGTGGTTCGGAATACACTTTAAGCCGTAGGTCCCTGTCTCATATGACCGTAGAGCGTCATAGAAGTACCAATGAGACTTCTCACCATTCCCAAACAGTAAAGGGGCAACTCAGCTCTAGGCACAATGCAATAGTAATAGCATTTTAAAAATAATAATAAAAATTATGATAAAATTTTGTTAACAAAAATATTTTAATGATTTGCAGTATAATTACTTTAAAAGATCATGACTTATTATTTAATATTTATAGTCCTCATCAAGATATAAAGAAAATTCCATAATCTTCACAGGAAACACTTTCTTAAAAAATTAGAAAGAAAAAATGACAATTTTCAGCTTAATTTTATTGTGAAAGTATTGGCTACAAAATGCTATATTTGTTATAAACATATGCTTTTATTTGGTTATTTTAACATTAGTTTCCACTCATGACTGTATTTCAATTGTAAAATTTACATTATATATTCCAGAAGAATTTTTTTTTAGAATACAGGTCTTTCAAAAAAGCATAGTAAACATACTTAAAGTAGTTTTTGTAAAAGAGGTAAAAAGCGTGCAAATGAAAAACGAATATTGTCTTATATTTTTTTGACTTATCACAAATATACATTTTTATAATAATTTATTGTGAGGTATTTTTTTTCATTGTTGTTAAAAAAAAAAATTTTTTTTTTGTGGCTTTAGTAGACGACACAAGTATAAAGAAATGCCCCAAACGGGTAAATGGATGAAAGCAATTTTTGATGTATGCAAATAATTTTTTCTCAAAAATATCTTTTAAAAACTCATTTGATTTTACCTCCGTCTCATCTTTGCAAATCACTTTAACGCAAATCACTTTGAAGAAGCATTTGCCCATTTAAGCAGGAGACGTCTTTCATTAATAAGTGTGATCTGAAAACTCATTTAAGGCTCCTTCCCCCGGAGGCGCTTAAGCGAGAAGCGTTGACCCATCACTAGCCTCACCACGTTTGCCTTAAACCGGTTTGACGTCCACCGCTTCGAGTTGCCCAACTTTCAACTAGAAGTGAAACTTCACTAGGCGCAATGCTATTTCTGACGTTTCGCTGTGAAGGGGTAGAAAAAAGTTTCTTGCCTGCCGCGTGAATCTTCCAACGCTTTACGCCTCGGTGGGAACGAGCCTTTAAAATAACGAGTGCACAGCGCTTGAAAGGCCCGTGCTCGCAAAAGTAATCTGAAACAATATTTGAATGCACACATGAATGGGGAAACGTTTGTGAATTAGGAAAAGCAACATTTTCTTGTGCGAGCGATTTGAAAAGACATTCCCGTTTCCATACAGGATGTGTGCCATTTTCCAAAAAAAGGCGTCATTTTTCCTGTCCACACCAAATTAAAGCCACATGTATGCAAGATGTGTCACAAAGAGTTTTTCTTGGAAAGGACATCTGCCGCATCACTTGCTTATTCATGAAGGAGAAAAATATCTACATCCTGGTGATCTTACAAAGTTTGTTCTGTTTCGAAGGACTTTCCAGCATGATATGAAGGACACTGAAAAGCACTAGGGGTGGTGGTGGGGGAGAATTCTTCGATCTTTGACGACCCTCCGCCAAACTTCAGTTTCGCGCCAAAAGGCTGGTTCATTACTGGAATTACGCCAAACTTACACCCCGTTACGACGACCTGTCAGGTTAATAATTAATTTTTAAACACGACTTTCAATAATGTGTATACCATTACTTACTAGTATTCGTGCTATCTTAGGCGTAAGCAAATTACAGATGTAAGTAAGATTTTAAATAGTCAGTTTTTACAAAAGTAAAAAAGAAAAAGAAACACCAAACATTTTCCAACAAATTTTAGGAGTGGAAAATCTTAGAGAGTATAAAGAACCAGTTTTATTAGATACTACTGTGTCCAAAAAGTAAGACCAATTTTCATTTTTTCTTTTCTATTTTAGGTTGTTGGCGCTGTCCTTGACATCTGTGTGAAATTTTACATCAAAATATTCATTAGTGTTTGAGTTACGGTTTTGTGAGATGCTAAAACTGATTCCGGCGATTTTTGAAATGTCGGAATTAGTTGAGCAAGAACTTGCGTTAAATTTTGTTTGCGGAAACGTATAGAATGTTGCAGAAGGCATTCGGCGAGCATTCCTATATGAAAGAAAGAAATGTTTACAAGGGGTAAAAACAGTTCAAAGAAGGCAGAGAACGCGTTTAAGACGAAGAGCCTCTGGTCGGCCACCAACTTCAACTGACGACAAACGTCCAAAAATTAAAGATTTGGTGATTGCAAACCGTCGGTTTACAATGAGAGACCTTGCTGATGATGTTGGAATTTCAAAATTCCATTTTAAAAGATGTTTTGTGCCTCAAACGCGTCAAATCTTGATTGGTACCCAAAACACTAAATGCGCCAGCTCATACTGCATTGATTCTTCGTCTTTTTCGCCAAAAATTAAACCCATATCGTTCCACAACCATCGTATTCACCTGACATTCCAAAAATCACCGGAATGAGTTTTAGCATCTCGCTAAACCAAGAGTAACTCAAGCACTAATGAATATTTTGATGTAAAATTTCACACAGATGTCAAGGACAGTGCCAACAACCTAAAATAGAAAAAGAAAAAAAAATTAAATGCCATAATCCCAGGAAATTTAAATTGAAAACTGGTCTTACTTTTTGGACACAGTAGTACGTATTTATATAAATGGGTATCGCAAAAATGATTGGCCTATTTGAAAAATTAATTTGTTAAACGAAAGCAACTATCGTATCTATTTTTTTAAAATTCTGTGACAGAAAATGTACTGTTTTCTTAATTATGGTGCAGCAATCATTTATTTATTTCCGTCATTCCTTTTTCAGAAAAGCCCTTTTGGGACACCCAGTGCATTATATTGTGGAGAAATTTTTAAAAGCATTTTCTTTAATAAAACTTATAAATCACAAATATAATTTGCTAGTAATATTATTATAACAAAAGAAAACGATGCATTTTGCATCAAATATTATGCTATTGACTTTCAAATCTTTACAGTGATTTTTTTTTTTTTTTTCATTTTGAAATTTTTTGCCTTTGTCTGAATGGAATAAAAGAAACATTACAAGACGGCAGGTCTTAGTTTGTTGGAGGCAATCCGTCTGGGATTTAGAACCTCTAGGAAAGAAAGATGAGATTCTCAAAGGTGTTACATATTTCAAATGCCCATAGAATCATGGTAAATGTTCTTGTTATTTCTTGCTATTCATTTGCCTAACTATTTCATTATAAACTACAAAACATAATAATCTTAAAGTAAATGTTTTTGGAAGGTATCTATATTACTTAATTAACAACAGAAAATCGTTTCAAGAACTTTTTGCTATTCTAATGAATTTTGAATTAAAAATTTTTTTTTTTTCCTTGCACCAAAGTACCATCATTTTAAGAGAAACATTTTGCATTGCTTCAAGCACACCAAGTTAGCAGCCGACAAAGTGCTTTCAAGATAATCAGCTGTAGATTTAAGCCCAATATCAAGGTATCTTATTTATTATGTTATTACATTTTTGCTCCAATCAATAAAATTTTAATCCTCAGTTGGTTTCCCTTATATATAGGTGTTCTCTTCCATGAAATATAACTCACAGTCTCACGGATAACTTATAGTCTCACTTCCACAGTTCAAAATAGTATCCTTAATTCCATATATTTAACAATTCTTTTGTGTTATTACTTTTACTATATATATATAATATAATATAGCATTTAATATCAAAATATTTAAAAGTTGATGTTGGATTTAACAAATCATATGGGTAATCTGCTTATTATGATAAAATTTATTGTTGTTACAACATTTTAAAAATCCTTAAATTTATTTTGATACACATAAAAATGTTTTAATAAGCAACAATTTACTTTTTATTAGTAATATGTTAGTACAGATATTTTCTAAAAATTATAGAAGTTATTATGTATTTATCCTTGTAAATTAATAATTTTTATGTAAACATATTAAAATGAATGAAAGTACTTATGCATACATGTGTGCATGTTTTTTATTCACATTTAAGTTCATATAGATGTACGATAGTAAACATGAGTGCAATATAATGCACATAATTATGATGCATATTTTTACATATATTCACTTAGATACATGTGTAGATTATACAAATAAGAATGCATGCATCTGTTTACATGAAGGTATGCACAGACATATTTAAGTAATTTAAATGTATCTATGCATGAGCATATCAATGTATGTACAGAATGCATCCATTCTTAATTTGTATAGAATTACACTCAACAGTCTTTTATTTTAAAGTAAATGAGCTTATTGACTCCAATGTTGAAGATTTTTTTTTCGTAAATTTTTTTTACTAATTAAATATTAGTTATATTCATATTTACCCGTTATTTGAGGCTATTATTTGGCATTTAGATGGTGGATCTAATTAAGTGTTCTTGGAGGACTTGTCAATAAATAGGAATCCTTGTTTTAATGTATGCAGTAAATACAAAAGGAAATTTATATATATAACAATTTTATTATTTAAAAAAAAACGAATAAAACATTTCAGGGAATAAATAATTTGAAATTCACCTGTGTTGACACCCACTTAATACACATTTAAAAATACATGATTTTCAACAATACACAACATTTGAACAGTGAAACTTTTTACACGATACGCACTGGCAAGTGACTTAAAATTGTATTAAAACATTTTAATACATTATACCTCTGTGGAAATATTTTGTTTCATTAACTTTATTTATAAGTGGATTAACAATAAGTTATTGAAAACTACAAAATAAGCACCCTATATAGATTTTAATAGGTAAAAATGCATTTTTCATTTCTGTAAAATAAATGTAGAAATACAATTCAATGACATCTGATTAAAAATATTCTATTTAAACATTAGTCTTAAATTCAATAAATAACTCTTAAAAAATTTGTTTTAAATAATGAGTAAATTTATTAATAACAGTCTTTATATGGAAAAATAATTTATGTAGTTAAAATTTAAACTGTGTCCAAAAGTGTAGATTAAAACATACATTTCAAAATCTTACATGAAACATAATTTATAACAAAATTCATCATATAATTCGCACAAAAAGCTCATTCAACTTCTTTTTAAAGCATATGTCTTTGGACAAACAAAAAATATGAAAATAATAGGATTGAAAAATTTAGTATCAATGAAGTGTCTATTCTATCTATCTAAAAATAATAAAAAAAATATATACAGCATTTCAAATTAAATTACAAAAATATTAAAGACAAAGAGACTCATGATTTAAAAATATAGAGTCTTATACAATAGATTTCCAAGCCTTTTATCACAATGATACACAAAATGGTACATCACATTTATATGAACATTTCATGCAAACAGCAATAAAATTAAAGCATTGAGGAATTCCTGCAATCTGCTCCCCAAAACATCCATTCAATATATTATATGATAACTTAAGAAATGTTACAAAGTTGACACATTTACGTTAAATCATTAGGCATTACAAAAATGAAAAAAATAGTTTTGAATTGGGCTAATTTTTTTTAAATGAAAGTCACTGAAGTGCAAGTTTCTTTTTTGATTCCAATAAAATTAAGTTTCTAATTTCTTAATTTTAAACTATGCAATGGTAAATGTTATTTTTAAATGATTTCGAAATGTTTCAAGTGAAAAAAGGACAATCATTATGCCGAAATAAATGGAAATTGAACAGTAAAGGTTTCCAATTATTTTTTATCAGTGTTCAGTTTTTTCTCTTATCAAGATATCTCTTTTCTTGACAAATACTAATTTTTACAAAATTTTATTTATACATTTAAAATGGAAGATTTTTTATTTGCTTTTAAGATAAATAAACAAAACAAATTGTTATATTGAGCCAGGAAACAAAAAAAGCACTATAGATGTATCTGCAGCATATGACATTTATAACAGATTTATTCTAGCTGCTCAATTCTAGCCTTTTTGAGAACATTTTAAAACACACAACCAGATTTTTTTTCATTAAATACATAAAAACAAAGATCATCCATTAAAAAATAGCAAAATAAAGTAGTAGGCTATATATTATAAAATTTATACTATTAAATACATTTAGGAGATGTATACATAGAAGCTCATTAAAAATTTAGCAACATTTTTATTATAATTTATATCAAACATTTCATAATTATAAATTTTTTAAAATGAGTTGAAATTTCAAAACTATAAACAATTCTTTTCCAACTTTTCCTTCAATATAATATCAAGTTAAAACATCATTTTATTTGATATGCAAGAGTATTTTACAAATCTTTACTATAAATTCTTTTGATAATTACATTTTAAAATGCTTATAAGAAATGGTAAACATTCCTTACACTCGCCACATGAGGAGATGATTTGTACTGTCGTCGCAACCGGCTGTGTTTGTTACATTGCCAAAGTCTTCGTACCCGTCTCCCCCACTGATCACCAAGGCAGAGTACTGAGCGCTGGGCGAACAGTCTTTTGAGTTGCCCTGACCACCAGCATGAATGCTGGTGATGAAGCGAACATGACCAAAATGACCATGAGTCATACCTTTAAAAAAAAAAAAAAAAAAAAAAAAAAAATGGACGAACAAAACACATAACTTTGATTGAATATAAATAATAGCATATGTAATTTAATTATTGAATTTATTGTTTTTTTATAAATTTGTATTTACATTACATAATAATTATAAATTTTTATTTTACATAAAAAATTTATTTTCATACATAGTGTTGATAAACTCTGTATTATCCTATTGTGTTTAGTTGTATATTTAAGGTTTGATTTGAATGAGTTGTGATGACGCCACCTCCACACCACAGCGTAGGTCCATTGAGGTTCACCCAAAAAAAGAAAACTGGTCGCTTTTGCCGGGGGCTGTGTGATAATCTGCATTTTTGAGCGATTACACTTTGTGATTGGTTTTCAGGTTAAATCTGGTAATATACCTCCTGCCTGTACTCACAGATAGCAATATTTCTTTTAAAGTATGGGAAAATTAGCTGCGCCACAAGTATCAATTGCAGTGAAAATTTTATTATGCTCAATATGATTATTTTTCTGTAAATATTTGTAATTAATTCTGTTTTAAAGTGCCAAATTTAAATCTTGCTAATATCCTAAATTTAAGTGTAAACATTGTATTTAAGTATTCATTAAAAGTAAAATTAATTAGTTTGTTTTAGTATTAATTTCAGTATTTTGTTTAATTGTCTTTTATTAATATTTTAATTATTTGGCCGTCCCGGCGAGTATACGCAGATTAGCGGCACCATTTCTGTCGGATCTTGTTTATGAATGTTGGTTCTAACATTATAGATATACAGTTATTTTTTTAATCATCTTGCATTGCAATGGTATAATAATATATAAGCTTGCCTGTAATATTGGATATGAGGTCTGATGGTGATAGGGATGCTATAGCTGGTGGAACGACCAAGTTTAAAACGACTCCAGTGCTGGTGCCAATCCAGAGCAGATTTTTCTCGACACAAACAGAGGAAATGCGTAGACAGGCAAGTTTGTGCTGCTTGATAATCTCATCATGTAAAAGGTAATAACAGAATAACAGATAAACAATAGAAAAAGGTCTCTGTAAACTTTAAATACTATTTTTAAACAAAAAAAAATACAAATATTTATATTTGAAGAAAATAAAAACAAAAATTTTTCTTTACCACTAAGCATTTTAGTGACAGGCAAGGATATATTTATATCCAAGATATGATCATATGAAGTAGCATGATATAAATGAAGGACAGGACTGCTCTGCACTGTGACCCACACTCCTTTTTGCTCAGAAGGAAACCAGAGATGTTATGTGTCTCTCCAGGTCGGATACAACTTGGAATGTGTACTGAAAACATTACATTCTGCATCACAATCCAGAATTATAAACAGACTGAAAATATTGTATTGTCACATTATATAATTAAGACACACAATAAATTATTTGAACACCATATCTAATTTTCTGTGCATGAAGCAAATTACTTCTCCTACCTGAAATATACAGTTTGTCGAGTCTTAAAATTCTTCCAAGTTGAAACCTACAGAAGAATTTCTTTGGCTTATTGATAGTACCAGAGTAGCATATGGCAAACGTGGTTCAGAGACAATACTGCCACTTTCTTCCTCATTACATCCTTGATGATGACCCCTCCCCCTCTCTTTCGCTGCATTCGTTTTATAAGGACGTGCACTAATGTTTAACTCCCCACGCTCTAATACACATTTTAGTTAGTGTTGTACATCCTATTCACTAATTCCATTGTAAAGCAATCTCCAAACTCATTGCCTCATAAACTCTAAAATTTCCTTTTATTCTAAATTGGTGTTCCTTCGTCAAATCTAATGTCACTCATTTCGATTAAACGCTTACCTTCCTTTTTACATTCACACAACAACCTTCCTAATTAACCAAACAAATGGGGTTTAATTCAGTTATTTTTCCTATTATTGATTCTTCCTTCAATAATACATTCCCCATATTAATAATTGAATTACGGTTATTTCTATTAAGGAATCACAACAGCCTTTTTTTCTCTACAAATTATCAAAGTACCCTTTACACAATTCACCGAATTTTTTCAAGTTCCATGGGCTATCCTCTGTGTGGATAATACTTATACTTCTGCATAAACTTATTCTCAATGTGAGTAAATGATATATTTTCCACACCCAAAAGGATCTCCCTAATTAACAAATCGTACGGAAGATTGTCTAACAATAAGCATTTTCGACTCCTTTTTACTTCGATGCCATCCACGGAAATATCTACTAGCGCACGCGTATTACCAAAACTGTACATTACGTTCAAAGCTGGATCTATTTATATTTTTTTCTAATTTTTATTGCATCTCTAGCTTCTTCGGTGCGGAAATCTAAATGACGGAATCGCTCTCAGTATCAAGCTCCAACGAATACTTATTAATCAGCGCAATTTTAATATAAGATGATGCCTCGTTCATTCCACCCCTCAAGGCTCGTTCCCAAACAGGCGTGAGGCGTTGACCAATCACTAGCCTCACCGCTTTCTGCCTGAAACCGTTCGAAACTTCACCGCTTCGCGCCCACCCAACTTTCAACTCTCAAATGCTTGCCGCGTCATGTGATTTGATTGAGCCAATAGTAGATCTGCCATCTAGTAGAAGTAACTGAACTTCACTAGGCGTAAAGCGATTTCTGACATTCTTACGCCTTCGGTGGGAACGAGCCTTCACCAAGCTTTGATCTTTTTTCGACACATGAATTCCTTCATTCCGTTCAATTCTTGTCCATCGCCTGTTAACAACCTGCTCTCTAATTTGATCAAACCTATTATTATTAGTTTGTCTTATACGCTCTTTGAGCGAAATCCAGATTCTCGTTGCAAACAAAGCATCTTCTGCTATCTCTTTGCATTGACGCCGCCATTCTGTCTGACTACTATTTTTATTATTACTACTTCGACGCAAATCGCTCGTTACTTGAAACTTTTTTAATCTGCTGATTTATTCAAAGGTGATTTGGTATAGACTTAAACTCATTTTTTTTTCATACTATACATTTTGATTTCCGTGTTTGAGTTTTGGTAAGTTACTTTCTTTTCGTACATTTTCATATTGGTCTAGTTTATTCAGCTAATTCTGACGATTTAACTACTTTCACCCACTCGTCCACAATGTTTCTTTTACTACAACGGAAGTTTTCCTTTTAGTTGATCTATTATGATCAACTCTCTCAGACTACCAAAATCATTTACATTATTACAACGTAACCATTTATCAAAGTAGTTTTGTAATTCGTACGCTAAGTCTCTCCGTATTTTTTGGGTAACTTGGTAGGGTTAAAAACTTTTATCATCGCCTAATTAAAACTTTTTAAATAATAAATCTTTAATGTGTCTATTAATCATTTAAAAGTTCTTTCGGAACTCGCGATAATTTGGTTAATCTCACAGAATAATAAAAAACAAATGACTGACCCAAGATTTAATGGGTTAGTCATTTGTTGATTAACCTTAAATTTAAATGTTTCGCTTGTCGTTCAAACAATATAAGGTAAAAAACTGATGTTTCCATCCTTCATTTTATAACGTAACATTATTTTAGTAATTATGCAATTACTAGAAATTTCATTTCACTATTTAATTCTCTTTTTAGACGACCAAACACACAAAACAAGATACTTTCATTATAAATACATTTTCCTTCAAACTACCATTTCTTGCCACCACTGCATCTCAAACAAGCTTATACTGTTCTCCATTCTGTCGACCATTAAGCATATATCCATTATATATGTCCGTATATAAGCATATATCCATTATTATTACGTCAGCACTTGTTGCGCCATCTGTCGTCGATCCCAGAATTTATAAAAATTAGCTTATAATATATTTCATTTATAACCAAATTCAGATATTAAAAAATAATTAAAATAAAAATCAGCTTCTAGAAATTATAATTAAGATTTAAATAATTTAATAAGTAAAATTTGATATCATTTAACTCTAATTACCATACACGAGATACTTTAAAAATACCATTACTTTTAGTTTTTTTATAAATTGCTGATGTATAACAGCACATTTTATAAAATGTTTAAAATATGTTAACTCTACTTATATAATTATTTTCTCATTCAAAATCTCAGTACTCACTGAAATTCAACAAAATTCATTTTTTTCTGTTTCAATTCTTTTTTTTTTTTTTTTTTTTAAACAGATATTGCTTTCAAGAGTGAGTGAATAATTTTCACATTCATATCACAGCTTTTGAGCATAAGTACACATCCATATTTAATGCATGCACCTTTTTTTTTTTTAATTCGTTCTTTTTCAAAACAATCAGGCTTTTTCTGTTTTTTTTTTTCTTTTGAATTAATATCTATTCAATATACAATATCTGGCACTTAATTTCTCTTCAAAAACGATATCATATATATTTCATTAAGAAATGAATTAAAAAAATGTATTACAATTAATTTAACAAACATAATTTTTAAATTTACAGCAAAATAAAATTTTTTTTTTTGAGCCTTATCTAATGTAGATCTATAAGCTAGAAATATTTCTCAGTCGATTAGGAAAAACAGTCCACAATCTTTCCCATTGAAGGTTAATTCTTAGCTGTAATATAGCTCCAAGTGCAGAACTATACTTCTACACAGAAAATGTTCAAAGAAATATTTTTCTGAAAGACACACATTACTGCTAAAAGTAAAATATTTTTTACTTAACTTGAATAATTAAAAAAATCTTTAAATATACAAAAAAAAATTACCTCTAATTCAAGTGAAGTAGTATCAATTATAGCAATGGAATTTAAAGTAGAGCACCACAATTTTTCATCTACAAGAATCATTTTTAATATTGGAGTAACATTAGTTGCCACTTGAATTTTGTAAGGATTATTTGTATTCCAAAGACCATCTACAAAAAGCATTTTGAAGAATATCATTTAATTATTCTATATGCTGCATAGAAAAACACAAAAAAATATTAATTTTCTATACTTTATTTAAGTAGTATTTGGATTTTTTTTATTATCACTTGACCTAACACATTTTTATATGCATGAAACGCTTTAAAAATAATTTGATAAAACTGATTTTCATATTGTTTATAATTTGTTTTACTAATAAAAAAGCAAACTACTTAAAAAGAAATGCAACTATAAAAGTAAATTTATTCATAATTACTTACTGTGATCTCGAGAATAAATTGCAATTTCTCCATTGGCTAATGAGACAAAAACTCTTTCATTGACATGCCTATCAAAAATGTTAAAATCTTACTTTTGCAGTATATATATATATATAGAAAAGAAAAGAAATATAGAAAAATAGAAGAGAAAATAAAATAAAGAAGATTATAAGTAACTTACAAAATATCATAGATGCTAGTTGAATGATAGATTCGTAATTTAGGTCTCTGTAGTTTCATATCAGTACAATTAAAGATATAAATGCTATAAAAAAAGAGCATTCAATTTCATTAACATAGTAAACAGAACAATATATTTAATGTTTTGTTATACTATCTAGCTTGAATGCATTACAAAAAAAAAAAATATCTACATAAATACATAATTGAATTCCTAAAACTTTTCTATTTAAAATAATTTTTTCAATATTTTTTTTATAGTCAACATCCTTACGGGAATATTTATGTTCTTCCATGATTCGTTTTTTTTTTTTTTAAATGTATTTATTAACTGAATAGATAAATTCCAGAATCTAAAGTGAGCTGTAAAATATAGTTTCATCATTAAAAAAACACTTTTAGCTGTGCCAATTATTTTCAAGAGTCAATTAACAGATGGAAATAAATTTGAGCTACTGATTGGAGATGACAGTAATCAAGAATATATTCTAATGCAGAATTAAATTGTAATAATATTTTGCAGATTAAATGGTATCAGCTATTTTTATTTCAGTTTGTAATGATGGAGTCACTGCTTAAATTTTGCAAAATGTTTTAAATAAATATTATACTTTAAATCAATTTATTTAAAAGTTGTACCACCTATAACATGTATATTTATTATTATTTTTTAAATTTCTAGTTTAAAGGCATTTTATAAACAATTATTATTATTTTTTTTTTTTAAGGAAAAAGCAAAAAGGAAAAAAGTTCATATAAATTTTAGAAAATGCAGTTGAATAAAATTCTTTCTTGAAATGTGATTTATTATTTTTTATGAATGTTTATTGATTTAAAATATTTCACAAAATCTTAAGCCATACTACTAAAAAACATAATTCAAATTGTATGAATAGAAAATG
Source organism: Caerostris extrusa (assembly GCA_021605095.1). Lineage (NCBI taxonomy): Eukaryota > Metazoa > Arthropoda > Arachnida > Araneae > Araneidae > Caerostris > Caerostris extrusa. Next base: position 89,387 of record BPLR01009026.1, on the reverse strand, counting down.
ATCTTTTAATAATAGTAATCTAGTATAAATAAAAATAATTTTTAAATAATGTATTTATAAAAACAATTAACTGGTTCCTATCAATTTAAATATGCAATAAATTAATTTTTAAGATATGTGTATTTATTAATAATTACAAATAAAGAAGACAAAAATACATAAATCCTTTCATTCTCATTATAGTAATTAATCAAATACACAAATGATATTTTGTAATAAATAAGCAAAATAATTACCATCCATCTTCTGTACCCAGCCACATAGTGGGTTGCAATGTATTAGCATCTTCACTTGCAAAATCATCTTTTCATAAAACATACATAGAATTACTTACATTGTATAAACATCAAATATAAGTACAAATATGGGACAAAATTTAAAGAAAAGAGAATTCATGCAAATTGTTATTTTTTTAAACATACCCATTTATATCTTTTTTTTCACAAAATTTATTTAAGTGGTATTCATGTATTTTGAAGGTTATATATTGTTTTATTTGATAAGCATTTAACATGCAAAATTTTTTTAGAATTAGGAAATAATAATTTCAGACAAAAATTAAATTTCCTCCTCATCAAATAAGTAATTATTTAAAAAAAAATTTGTGTCAAGACATACAATTTATTAAAATATCCTTTGTTATCTAAATTTTATATTTAAGAAAATACTATTCATTAAGCAGTATAGTACAGAATTATTTCTTTCAAAGAAAACTTCAGCAATTTTTTTCATATAAATTAAACTAATAACTGAAAATTCTCCAATTCCACTAAAAAAATAAAAAAAAAAATATAACTAGAATATCATAATATTTTAAACATAATCAGAATTTTTGATAGTATTCAGACATTAATCATTAAAAAAAAAAAAAAAAAAATCCTTAAAATTTTGATATGTTGTCACTTAAAAGAACATAATTTTATGAATTGCTCTAACTAATTTTCTCTTGAAATAGATAGTTTTTTTAATAGTTCATACAAGTAGATATTTTATATAACTTTAAAAGTAATTCAGAAAACTGTTGGATACTAACAAAATAAAAAGCTTCAGATTTTTATCTCAAAATATTTTAAAACTACATTACTTTACCTGTTGCATCAATATAATCATCATCTGAATCACTAAAAATAAACAGAAATAAAAATGTTAATATAAATGCTAATTGGATAAAGAGAGAACAACTTGGAAAACCATATGATTTTACTTTCATTCAACTTACCTATCCAGGGGAAAACTTTTAATCTTTCCTAGATCTTTTTCACCTTTACCTATCTTCTCAAATTTAAAGCCTGGTAAGTAAGGAATAAGAATGCTTCGTCTCCTCACCAGTAAAGAACTAAAAAATAAATGAATCATGTAAAAGCAAATTCAGTATTAAATATTATTTACTATCTTTTAAAGCATTTATAAGAGAAAATATATGCAACTATAAAAAATTAACAAAATCCTTATAATTTATAGAATAATAAATAATCATGTTTGTTTGCATTTTTCATAACACAAATGAAAAGTGATTATATATAATCCCTTTTCATATATATCATATAATCACTTTTAAATATATATTTCAAACATAACAAAATGATTTGCCCTTTTGTAATGGGTGGTACAATTTTTCAAACTTTAAAATAAATGTTAGACAATGTACTATACAAATTTTAATTGTTTAAATAATCATATGAAATCATTAAAAAATTCTATTACAATCACATTTTTTATAACTAAGCTTTTATCAACAACACATGATTTTCATAGTTAGCTTATTCAATTTAAAATTATCTATATTATTTTTTGTTTCTATGACAATTTCATTTCTTCAAATTTAATAAAAATTTGTAAAAATATTATTCACTGAGTTTTTCTTTTTTTGCTTGTTTTCAGTCCTTTTTGACGATTTTAAATTCTAAATCAAATTAATGCTTCTTTTATACAACTTGTTGTGGTATCTTCAATCTTGTACCACAACAGTATGTATTCACCATAATATGTTACATAAATGTATGGGTCCTTTATAAAGGTTTCACTTTCACTTCTGTCAAATTTTTTTTTTTTTTTCTATACAGTTTTGTTTGCAAAATTAATTTTTCCTCTTACAATAAAATATTAAAATATATATTTCAATAATTTATTAAAGACACTGGTTTTGTAATAAAATTTACAATGGAAATAATACATTAGTGAAAAATTAGAAATAAAAATTCAATATAATTTAAGCTTTTCAAACCATCCTTTTAAATACGTAACTAAAATCCGATGGATTGCTAAAACACTATTCAAATTGGTTTCATCAATATCACTTTTAATATTTAAAAATAACTCTACCCAGAGCTGACTCCAGGAACAGCAGCAATGCACAAAATTCTTGCTTTACAAATGTCAACTGAAGATGCAATCACAGGCTCATTTTGAAAAGTGAGCACACTCACTTGACCGACATAGCCATCACTGCTGCAGATCCACACATCAGATAATCCATTCTGACAGGAATCCACTACAGCGGCAGCACATGTAATCTGTGAAAACAAAAATTAAATATTTGTTTTAAACACAGTTAGAGGTTCAAGAAGATTTTAAAATTTTGTGAATTTACTAAATTCTAATAAAATTCATAGCTAATCAAGAAACAGTTTTGAGTAATTCTTATTGTAACTGACAGTCACACTTTGTTTGATTTGAATTTTTTTTTTTCTAAGAATAAGAATTCTCTAAACTCTATGATTGTAATATCTATTATATTTTAAATATTAGAATTTTGAAAAAAAAATTTTTTAATTGATTAACATGTTAGTTAATCAATTTAATTTTTAATATGAATAATTATTTCCATACTACAGCAGAAATTTATTAATAAAATTTATCTATTATGAAAACTTTAAAATTATCAATTTGAAAAGTTAAATTAATAAATAAAATAAAATTTATAGTAATACAATTTTCTTTTTTACTTAAATGAGCAAATAAAAGATTATTATAATTTTCAAAACTATTTTAGAAATAATAAGTAGATGGCAAATATTAATTATAAAGTAAAATACCTGTAATCCAGCTCTTGTTTTACGTAAAGGTATTGAACACAAAAATTCAGGTGGTATTGCCTTTTTAGACATATTATCTATGAGAGAAGATGTAATAAGAAATGATGATAATAAAAAGAGCAATGAAAATACACAACAGAATGAATGAAACCCTTCATTAAACATGCACACATCAATTTAAATTATTTTTATGGATGAAACAATTCTAAAACATTTAATTAAAATTAAAGCTCAAGCTACTTTTATTATCTACTTTGAAAAACAAAATTTAAATGTTCAATTTTTTTTTCTTGATGTTTCGTCAAATAACTGTAGTACTTTCATACAAGTTCTCTAATTATTAGTTAAACAAAATAATTCATCAAACAGAGGATCCAGTTTCAAAACTAGAATTACTGAAATCATTGTTTTATTATAAAAGAAATTAATAATGGAAATATACTATAGAGTAAATAACTTTATATAAAGAAATGTTTAATAATTATTTACACTAATCAAAATTTCTTTGAATTGCTAAAATTTTTGCAGAAATTACAGAAGTTTTATATACTTCTAAAAAAATGTAGAAAACCTTTTCATAAACGATACATGACATCAGCTTCATAGAAGAAAACACAGTCATCAATTATTTATAATTATTCAACAAAGAAAACTTCAACAATCACAGAAGTATTTTAAGGGTATAAAAAATTAATGATAAAGCATTTTTAAACTAATAAACATAAAATATTTTTAAACTTAATAAACAAATGCAATTATCTCTTGTATAATTATTTTCATATTAAAGTAATATTTCAAAATTAAATATTTTCAAGAGAAAACAACATTTTATTTTATAAATTTTGGAATTTATTAAAAAGTAAAAACTAAAATCTTTACAGTTACTTTGAGAATAAAAAAGTAAAAAAAATATTTTTGCAATGCATCTTTTAAAAATAATAAAAGCTATATAAAAAGTAAATCAATGAAAAATATTTCTATTGAGAATGTATTTAATTTTCAAAAGTTGATTTAAAAGAATAAATTACCTAATTTTTCTTTCGCATCTAAAAATGCTGCTTTCCCAAGTCATTCTTTGTTCAGGATTTGGAAACACAAAAGTTATATTTTCAACTTCATTACTTCAAAAAATAAAAAGAGAAAAAAATGTGAAACATTTTTTAAAAATATATATAAAACATAAATAGATATGAATAATTTAACAAAATTTAAAAACAGATTAATATTAAATAAACTATTCAATCAAGATTTTGGATAATTTCTAAAAATGAATATGAAAAAAAAAAAAAAAAAAAAAAAAAAAAACAGTGAAAATTATTTTATCATTGATTCATTTTAATAAAAATATTAATTTGAGAAAAAAATGCTGCTCATTAAAAAATACTGTTCATTCATCAAGAAAAAAATGCTTTTTTACAATATATTTTCAAAGAATTCTATATTTCAAAGAATTGCAATAATGAAATTGAAATAAAAATACAATTTTTTTATATTATCATAATAAACTAAGTAATTTAAGTTTCTTTTAAATATAAAAAATTAATTCTGAATGATTCTTCATTGAAATTCTAGAACACCAATGACATTAATTTCAAACGACTTCAAAACGAATGCATTCTGAATATTTCCAAACAAACATTAAATCAATGGCTACAAGAATAAGGGGGGAAAGAAAACCTTAATTTGAAAGGATAGCAAGCATATATATCCTAGTTTGTAATAATACATGAGATATTTTTTTACATTGAGTATTTACTTCTTATTGGAGTAGGTTTTAATAAGTTTAAATTACACGATTTTCAGACCAGAACATGCTCTTGTTGTATTCTTCTCAAAATATTTTTATGAATTACCTACTCTGAGACTTAAAAATAACACATAGCGATGCACAGGAGAATGCTCTTTAGTGGGTTTGGTGATGAAAAGAAAATTTAAAATAATAACAATCTATGAAAATACAGTAACAAAATTTTGTAATCCATAAAAACAAAACTCAGTAGATGATATTATTTTGAAGAAAAATCTAAATAAATGAAAAAAAGTAAGTGAATATTTTGTATTGAAAATAGTCTGCAAATTGAATTTTCTGGTAAGTCAAAATTAGGCTTGGCTTAAATTGGCTTTAAAACTGGTTTTGTGTGAAACACAGTGATGTAATTTTTCTTTTGATGGTATAAAATTTATAAAAAATAATTTTTTAAAATAAAATAAATAATATAGTTATAAAATTTTATAAGTAAATTTTACAAATGGTACAGTTTAAAAGCTGGAAATTGTTCATTGCTCACAAAACACTCTGTGAGAATAATTTTTTTTCTTCTATGAGTTAAAATAAATATTTTAATTTTAAATTCACATTGCCTGCAAGCTGAAAGATTTTTTTCTTAAAATGGTAAAAAAAATAATAATTAACGAATCTGTGTAAAATATACCCCACACAAGATTATTAAAATGTACAATCATGTAAATATCATTTAAAAGAACCTCTCACAAAAATAATTTCAAATAATCTTATTTCAAACTCCACTTTTCGAAAGCTGAAAGTTTATACTTCAAAATTTAAGAAAAAAAAAACATAATTTTTCCACTTTGGTTCATCAGAGACATGAAAAGGTCTTTTGAGTGCACACTGCTACAAAAACAAAATTACAATCCTAATACATTATTTTTTTATTTTCATTTTACTTAATATATCCAAATATTGAAGAATTTAGAAAACCTTAATAGGCAACGGTTCTACCTTGGACCATCTCAAAGTTTTTGTGAATCCCAAAGCTTTGAGACTAGCTATGGCTCTGGAGGAAATAAGTACACAGACATGTAATTAAAGATTTTAATAGTACAGATAATTCATGCTTACTTAATGTTAATAGCAAGATCTAAACTCATCAGCTGAGAACAAGAAGATTGCTTATCAGCCAGCTGTTTTGTAAGATTTGAAAGAAGGTCTTTAATGACATCTTCCAATGTCTAAAAGAGATGTAATAATTTAAAAAGTAAAACTTTATCACAGTTACTGGAAAACAAGATGAAATACATATCAGGAAATCAACAATAATACAACACAAATGCATTGTTCTTAAAATATTACTTGATGCTTTTCCTAATCTAATGATTAACTCTTTCTTAATCAAAATCACATGCTTCTCATCTCCTATCTTTATTTACAATAAATTCTATGCTGTTTTCATTTAAAGGTTTTTTAAAAATATAAGTACATGAAATATAACATGCCGTTGATTAGTTCTCATTAGGGATCTCATAGCAAGTTTTTGTTATCATTGCTGTATTAAAATTATTCAATCTATTTAGTTTACTTACATAGTGCTTTTTAAATTAATTTCATTTATAAAAGTTTGAGCTACAGAAAGCAAGAAAATTGTAGAATACATACTGAAGATAAAAAAAGTTATTAATATGTTTAACATTGTGTATCAAGTTTTGATTGAGACAAGTATGATTAAATGAGTTCAAAAATGAAAAGATCTCCAACAGTTTTTTATATTTTTTTTTTATAAAATTTATTTATACAATTACCAGCATTATTCAATATTCATTTGAAAGTGCTTTTTAATTATTTTTATTTATTTGATGAATAATTTCCAGTTATCATTTTATATCAATAAATTTTCAAAATAAATTAATTGAATTATTTTTGTAAAAAAAAATATTTAAGAAAAAAAAAAAAAGACTTAAACAAGCAAACTTAATTTTTCTAGGAGAAATAATTGTGAAACTAACTTGATGTTCGCAATTTAAAGTTCCAATAATCTCAGATATCTTTCCAAGCATTGCTATATCATTTTCTAAACAGGAAACTTCTTTTAAAAATGTACGGACACAAGGCTCATCAATGTTCTGCTAAAAGGTAGAATATAAAATTTGATATACATCATGTATCTAATACATCAAATCAAGTCAGTTATTTTCCCATAGTTAACTTACTTTTTTGATAATATCAACACAATGCAAGGGTGTTTTCATCAGAAGTTTATACTTATTGGACTCTAACAACCCACATGTAGAAGCAGCTCTATAAAAACATAATTACAAAATAATTTTAAAAACAAGAAATCACTTTAATATGTTATACATTATACTTATAAAATTAGTTGAACTTTTCATAACTGCAATATTTATCATATTTATTAATCAAGTTCTGATTGAGACAAGTGTGATTAAATGTATCAAACCATTTTTATATTTTGTTTTTTTTTAAAAATATCTATAGAATTACCAACACTATTCAATATTTATTTTAAAAATGCTTTTTAATTCTTTTTATTTATTTGATGAAAAATTCCCTGTTTTCATTTTGTATAACTAAACCTTCAATAAAAATCGAACAATCATATTTAATATATTTTTACTTTTAACTTGAATGATTAAAATAAATATATAGTGGGGTCATTAAAACGGTTACCAAAAGAAGATAAAAAAACCAGTTATTTTTCCATTAATTTTTACCAAAACATAAAACAACAGGTGGAAGTCGAGTATTTTTGAAAAATGTCAGGAGTTGATTTAAAAATCTGACTCTTTTGGTTCTTGCATAAATATATATATATATATATATATTTCTTTTTACAAATTTTTAGAATTTTAAGTTAAAAAGCAAAGCAAAGACAGTGATTTTAAGCAAAAGACAGTGACTGCTTTAACAGGATATCAAGTAAGTGTTTAAGAGACTCTTATAAAAATATATCTGGATTCACAATGAATAAAGATCTTATAGAAGTTATTCTACTAGTAAGGGATAAAAAACGATTTAATGTAATACAAACATAGCATCTTTGTACTTAAAAATACAATTTTCTTCTCTTGTCTTTAAAATATTCTATAACACTCTGGTAAACTGCCCATTGAATAATATTATTTTATAGGATAAAATGTATTTTGTGTAAGAAAATTTAGAGTACAAGATTGTCGTTTAAATGAGAGCAATAATACATCTTTAAAGTTGTAAAAAATACTTTGTAATGAAAAACGTTTTTATTTTGAGGTCAATAAAAGTCATTGAATTTATTTTACAAATTTAATAAAATTATAAAAACTTACACAGCTATTGAAGTTTTTCTGATTGCACCTCCTTTCTTTTTGATGCTTGTGATGAGCAACATATCAGAGAAAAGGAACAAGCATCTTTCTTTCTTTCCCAGTCCACCCTTCCAGGAGAGAAAGCTTTCATTAAACATAAATGAGCAATACAATTCTTTTACTATTTAGTAACATAAAATAAATTTTATTATTTATAAAATATTTAATGATTTGCAAGGTACGATTCTTGACAAACAGATAAAACATACAGAGGCAAATGCCAAAGAAGTGAGTTGCCTGCACAATTCTGTATGAAATCAAACATCAATGTCCTATGGATTAGAGAACTGATTTTGTTAATAAATTTAAAAAAAAAAAAAAAAATCAAAATAAATGAGAAAAAAATTGTTAGTCATATCAAAACTAAATTAGAAGAACAAAAAGCAAAGCAAATAAATAAATAACACTGTTGGTGGAAGATAAAAATAAGCAAACTACATGAAGATAATGACTCTTCATGATAATGACAATTTAATATGAAAATGATGAGGTCAGTAGTCTCAATGATGGAAAAGAAAAAACAAAAAGAATCACTAGGTTGCAATATCCAACACATCTAAAAGAGATATGTCCCTAAAGAATCTTTAATCTTTATAATCTTAATATTACCCCTTTAATCTTTAATATTGTATTATTTATACTATGTAATAAAATATTAATACAGAATATTTAATAACTTTTTTTTTTTTTTTTCAATTCTATTGCAATTTAAAACAGTAAAAAAATACAACTTAAAGAGTAACTTACAGGAATTAAAACAAAATCATGTCTAATAAAGCTTCTTTCTCCTTGAGTAAGCTATAAAGAGTTAAAAATACATATATTAAACTTAAATATTACTTTTAAGAATTTTAGCTAGAAAATATAAAAACAGTTTGATTAATTTAGAATAATAAAAATTTCAAAACCAATTATAATTTAAATATTATTTCTATAATATTTTGCACATTTTTTTATACAATATTAATTTTTCATTTTAGTTAGAAAAGAAAAATTTATTGAATTCTTTTAAAAATACAAAATAATAAAAATATCCAAATAAGCATTCACCAATTCACTTTAAACAAACTGATAAGAAAAACAGTGTTTCAATATTTATAAACAGTTTCCAAAGAGTTCATAAAGTTGAAAAAAAGAAACAATTTTGAGAAATGTTATTCAAATTATTTTAATCTGTTATAAACGTATGTGAAGTTTATGTAATATACATATAAAATTTGGTTCAACAGTTGGCTGGCCCTATTTTCTTTGAAATAAAAACAAGAATAATATTCAGTATTTGGGAGAAACATGATAAAATTACATTACATACACATACAAATGCAAAACAAACCATTTCTTTAAAATTCAACTGATATAAAGATTTAACTATACTAGAGAAGAACCATGTATTGTAATGTATATCTTTTGAAGTAATTTTTTCATGAATTGGCTTTAAAAAATGAATTTTAAATCTAAAAAAAAATTTATTTTTTTTTCATAATTTTATATAAATTTTTCCTTTATGTACTGTTCATGAAATAATTTATGATAAATCAATATTTTTTTTATTAAAAAGAATAAAATTGACATATTTGCTATAAATAATTTAGATTTATAAAATTTTACTACCTTATATGAAAAAAAATAAACACAATTAGCTAATATAACATGGAAGATCAATTCTTACATCTACAATGCCTTCTATCAGGTTTTCCACTTCTTTTAACCTTTGAAGTCGTTGCTCTTGCTGAAGAGCTTCTCGTTCAACTTTGTTTATTTTAACAGCCAATTCATGGACCTCTTCTGTGCTTGTAGGAGAAGTTTGTAATCAGGATGATCCATGGGAGTATGCTTCAGGAGTTCCTGAGAATAGCAATAAAACTTGTATGTAATGTATGGTACTTGTTTGACAGTAAATTGCTTAAAAACTTTGTTCAATAAAATTTATTTATTTTGTGAAGGAATTAATGTATAAATGTACAATTTTAAAAATCCTTTTGTAGTCACATATATGTTAAAAAAAAAAAAAAAAAAAAAAAAAAAGATTTTTTGACATATTCTTATATTTAATTTTACACTTCAAGAGCTTCCAAGAATAAGTGAACATATGTAAGAGGTGGATAAAATGTATTTATTCTTTACCTTAATGAGTAATTCATAGCGAGGGATGCGCTGAACAGGCATAATAAGTAAAGCATCCAATGTAAGTTTTCCTTTATGTTCCCTTGATGTAACCTAGAGAGTAGAAAGTTAAAAAAAAAAAATAATAAATACATAAAAAATTCTAAAAAGCCTAAACAGTCCTCTAGAGTTCGTGATATTCTGTTAAACATTCTAATATTACAAAAGCTTTTAAAAAGAATATTTATAAATATTTAACATTTAGACTTCAAAGCTAAAAAAAGTCAGTGACAGCTGAAACAAGGATATATTGTATAACAAGGCTATACTGTGTACCTCAAGGAACTTTGCAAAAGCTGGCTTTGCAAGGGAAATTGACTTGATTGCATCTCTGGCAGCCTTCCAGTTATTGATGAATTCAATGTAAGTTTCAACCACTGCAGAGCGAGTAAACTGGACAAATGACAATAAAAATATAATTAAAAAGCAATATCTTGCAATTATAATGTATCTTATCATCACATATAAACACATAAAGAGCAAGAAAATATTTTGAAAATTTTAATTGATGAATTTAATAATTAATTAATATAAATATCAAATTAATGCATTCAAACTTTTTCAAAAGTATAACTGAATTTTAGGATATATTTTATATTTCTACAGACAGAAAAAAAAAAAAAAAAAAAAAGAAAGGTTTGAGCAATTTATATTATGATTACAAATATATAATTTTCATTGTATTTTTAGACCTTGAATAGACTAATAGTGAATAACTTATTTTTCACAAGATTAAAAAAACACAGTATATGATAAATAAGAAGATATGCAAAATCAATGCAATACATTTTTAAAACTTATGCACATGTACACAAGTATTTTTGTAATTAATAACCATGACCCTTTTACTATTAACATATCTGTATTTAATTCAAGTATTAATATTCATTTAAATAGAAAATCATTTAATCAAGAATTTGACATATAAATTTAATAATGTAAAGATGTGACAAGCATTAAATGTCTAACAAATTTTTTGAGAATCAAGCTGATCTATTTATATTTATCTAGCTATTAACCCAACATTTATTTCATAAAAACATTGTTTGAAAAATACCAAAAACTAAACTGATATAATGATTCATAAAATTTTTTTTATAAAAGTAATTGAAAGAAGATATTCTTGTTACAATTTTTTTTTTTTTTTTTTTTTAAATGCAAAGACTGTAAAAAAAAAAATTGTCATCTGTAGTGAAAAAAAATATTTTTATAAAAAATTATTTCAGCAATTCTAAATTTGAAGATAATATGATATCCCCCCAAAAAAAAAAAAAATAGAAGCATAATTATAAAATATTTTAAAGATAACAATTTTTAAGTAAAATAACATTAATAATCAATATTAAATACTTAAATCTTTTGAAATGATGTAAACCAAAATTAAAGCAGGACCACATTCCATGCAAAAGAATCAAATGCATATCCCCAAGAAAACAAGTAGATATATAATATAAACAGTTTGCAGAAGAAATTATTTCAATTCGTTAAAAGTAATAGTCCTATTGTAATTTTGGTTTGAATCATCGGAAAGGTCAAAAGGAATAAATTGATGGCTGACGGATTTATTGAAATGAGATGTTAACATATTAGCTTGTTGATACTGATCTGTAATGTCTAAATTAGTATTTGTATGGAAGTTGTTATTGCTGACTAGATTATTGTTTCTATTATGAATTGGTTTCATAATTCTATATACATTGCCATTATAGCCGGTAGAGGTACAAACGGAATCCTAATGTTTACGCTGAGAAATGTAACGGTGAAGTTTGGCCAAAATTTTCTTGTAAGAAATACAGAGGTCGCCAGAAATTTGATATCGAGTTTCTGTTGTAAAAGAATATTAAATTGTTTATTCCACCATGAAAATGTTGGGTGGTAAGAGATTTCATAGTTTTTCGTATTATGAAATAGTGGACAAGAAAGAATGAAAGTCAGAATTAGATTCAAAAGAGCGAGCGAGATTCTGTTGATCGTGGAGAAAAAGATGAACTCGGTATAATCGATATAATAATCGGTCTGCAAGTTTTGTTATGGAGAAATAAATTGAAAGGATAACTGAATTGGAAGGTTATCACTGCCAAAAGGGTCAGAGTGAATAAAGTAAGATAAATTGGGGTAAATATCTACACTGGCAATAGAGAGATCAATAAGGGAAGCCGAAGTGAGAGTAATATTAGTTATAGAAGAAGTGGATCCGAGAATGGGATGATGAGAATTAATATCTCCGAGAATAATGTAAGTAAATGGAAGTTGTTGATAAATTGTGTTCAACCATGTATTGATGAAAAGGCCTTTTGGAGAATAGATGGTGAGTGTTGTAAAAGTTATATGCTGAATATGTAGTGCATATAACTTGAATTTCATTTTCTGAATGAGTAAGATTGGCGAGATTACAAACACTTCTAGGAATACTGGAGTCAACTGCAATTAAAAAGGCATCTTTGCGTATTATGTGAGCGATTAGATCTATAAATCAGTTTACCAGGTAAGTGAAACTGATCTTCAGAATTAAAGATGTCCTGTATTACCAAAACAGACATGGAAGAAAAAAAAAAAAAAAAATTGAAGCAGAAAGGATCATTTAGCTCGGATACTGCGAAAGTTCTATTGTAACATTTTAAATGTAAAATTGGACATGAAAGAAAAGTTTTAAAAAATTAATGAATCAAATAGGAGCCTAAATCACTTAATTAGTGCTCTGGAATGATAGTTATGTCAAATGTGATGTAGAGAAAGATATAGACTGATTACTATGATCTGTTAATTTTGTCAGTGTGCTATTGAAATTTTGTTAAGACCTCGAATACCAGCTTTTTATTTATTTTATTTTTTTTTCTTATCTTTAAATTGATGAATTGTGGTTGTACCAGTAGGAGAAGAGGATTTTTTTATTGTTTGACTTAGGGAGGCGAGACTTGTTATATTTTCAGTGAGCAATTTAAGAGATTCCTGAAATATGGAGGCCTGCGCCCGACAGATTTCTTAAACAAACTGTTGAGTTTCTATGGCTTGCTGTTGAAATAATTTTGTAATTTCATCTTTTGTGATATAATTGGAAATAGAGTCCTTTACTTTAGAGGAAAAAGAATCTTCCTTCGGAGTGCGATATACTAGTCACAGTGGTTCAATAAAAGAAAGTCGATTGTGAGTGTAGTGTCACCTATTGATGGAAAATGGATTAAAAATAACAACTTCTACTTTCACTATTAACAGGGGTATTTCCCCGTAGAATGTAAAAACAAAAGAATGTTGTTGTTGTTTTTTGTCGAGAACGTAGCTGGCTCTAGAAAGGAATAAAGATGTTGTAAATGTGAAAATTGATTATCGGGGTTTTTTTTTTTTTTTTTTTTTTTTTTTTTTGCCGTCTGGATTTTTATAACACTAAGTCACCTTACAAGCGTCCACAAGAGTTTTAAATTTTAGAAATTTTTTTTTTCAGCTTTACAAATTACTGTTAAAAAAATCATATTAAATTGCAGCAACTGCTAAACGAAGATGTAAGTGTGAGGGGTATTCTTTTCAATTATGATCGTCAAAATATTGTTTTAGGTGTGTTTTTAATTATCCTCGGAAAATTCTGAAGCATGAAAAAAAAAAAAAAATACCAAAATACTACTACTAATAATAATAATAGACTGGGCAGATATTCAGGTTTCCCATAAAATTATTTAATATTTACTCAATTATTTTAAATTTTATAACTAGATGCTTTGCTTAATTTGGAAGTGTATACAATAATACAACTGTCATTTTCAGTTTAATATATGATTAATGACTTATTTAGTAACTTCAATTTAATTTTAGTGCATAATTGATTCATAACTACTTTTGCGAAGAAAAAAATTTAAATGAGTATTATAAAAAATAAAAGAAAAATAAAGATTTTTTGAAAGAAATTAAAAAAAAAAAAAAAAAAAACAATTTCAGTGGAAATATTCGAAATTGAAAGACACGAAAACCCTGCTCCCGAAAAATACCCAAACATTTTCAGGGTAAAAATATTGAAAATTACCAAGTGAATATTATTTTTCATAATATCTGAAACTAATCTTGAACATTAAGACTTTTTTTGCCATTAAATATAGCTTTGTACGATATTGGCTGGTATGCGCTAAAAGCAAAATAGAAAAAAAAAGGAGGCTATGTACTTAGGCCATAATCGTAAATCTTGTATTAAGTGATTCAAGGTCAGAGATGGTGCAATGCTTCAAATAACTGATACTTTTTATATCTTCCTCGATACAAATTTTAGTATACAAATGCATTTAAAAGTAACAAACTACATTAAGATTCCCGGCAAACTGACAAATACACATTAATCAATTTTGAAACTCAGTAATTTTTAAATATATAATTCAAAAGAAACAATACGAACGTCAATGTTTGTTCTTTTTGTTTTTTTGCAGACATTTAACATTATAACACTATTCAATCTGAGTTTTACCAAAATATTATTTTGAAAAAGCGAAATATGCCCCCTTCTGTTTTAAAACCCATTTATTCAATTTTAATAGCATGATTGTTCAAAGATTAAATATGCGAACTTCATTATATCAATAGGCATTTTTGTTCATTTACTACGTATCTTTAAAAGTGAGGAATTTATATACGCTGACAAAGTACTATTGGGCCCAAAAAGTAAGATCATTTTTCAATTTAAAATTACCTGGGCTTATGGAATTCCAATTTTTTTTCTTTTTTAGATCACCGGAACTGTCCTTGACATGTGTGGGAAATTTCACCTCAAAATATTTATTAGTGTTTGGGCTGCTCTTGGCTTTGTGAGACGCTAAAAATGATTCAGGCGATTTTTAAATGTCTGAATTCATTGAGCAAAAAGAACTTGCATTCAATTCTGTTTGCGGAAACGTATAGAATGTTGCAGAAGGCATTCGGTGAGCATTCCTACATCGGAAAGAAATGTTTACAAGTGATATAAACAGTTCAAAGAAGGCAAAGAACGCGTTGTAGACGAAGAGCCCTCTGGTCGACCCTCCACCTCAACTGACGAAGCTCACGTCCAAAAAAAATAAAGATTTGGTGATTGCAAACCGTCGATTTACAATTACAGGCCTTGCCGATGAAGTTAGAATTTCAAAAGGATCGGTCGATTCCATTTTGGTACTCAAACGCGTGAAATCGATACGCGATTTGTAACACTGATTTGTACACTGAATGCGCCAGCTACCATTGCATTGATTCTTCGTGAATTTTTCGCCAAAAATGAAACCCATATCGTTCCACAATCACAGTGTTCACACCGTGCGACTTCTGGCTATTTCCTAAACTCAAAAGACCACTCCAGGGACTCCTTTTTGAGTCGATTGAAGAGATTCAACATGAATCGCCGCTTGCTTTGAAGGCCAATGTCTTTTTTAGCATAAATTGAGGATTGGACAAAAAGTTGGCATAAGTGCATTGTGCCCGGAGGGGATTACTTTGAAGGCGATGAAACAAATTTGGAAGAATAAATAAAGGATTTTTGAAAAAAAAAAAAAAATTGGTCTTACTTTTTGGGCACAGTAGTAGTTAAAAAAAAAAATGTACCGAGCCTCTTTGCGCCTGATCTTTCTGTATATTTATCCTCCAAAACCTGTTATTTACTCCATCACTATTTTAAAATAATTTTTTATACAAAAATTAATGTAGCATTGAAGGAAAATGATTGCTTGAGCAAGTTCGCTGTTCATTCGTATTTTCAGTACTTGTGATAAAAATTGTGCTATCACTACGACATTTAAATAAAATTGTGATATATGAGGAAATTTCTTTAACACGTGCATTTTTCAATTCCTACTATTAGTTCACACTCTCCCTCTGTATATCTTGTTCAAATTTTCAATCGTTCATAAAATACTTTCTGTTCATCCACTTAAGTTCAAATACATTTTTTTTAAACTTGTAGCGGATGACACTTGATGTTAATATAGTTTTTCAAATATCAATTCATTCATTAAATTTAATTAAATAACTTTAGTTTTTTTTAAATTTAAGTTGCATGTATCTAATAATAGATGGCGCCAGATGTAAGAGGAAAATTTCAACTTTATTTGTAAAGGAATTTTTCTGCAATAGAGTGAAAAAAAACGTAGTAATTGACTTTTATGTATTTTACATGGTTTTATGCATTTAATATAGTGAAATAGAGTCCCTACTGTCAGAATAACGAAGACTCGATGATAGTTGACAATGAACGTCACATCGACAAGCAAGTTTTAAATTTTTCTCTCATATATCTCAGACTCTTAAATGATGTTTTGAGAAGCAATTCCCCTTCATAGGCTGTTTGAAGATAAGCTACACTGATATTATTTCAGTTGAAGGTGTGATAATGTCAATTAAATATTAATGATGATTAATTATTGTTATTAATATTACTTTAATTTATGGAATAAACAACCTAAAATCTAGCTTGGCTGCTTTAATAACTCTTATATAGAATCCTGAGCTGCTTTAAATTGCTTTAAAACATGTAAACTATGACATTAGAAGAAAAATATATATTAAGAGGAAGATTCGTTGAAAAGTTACTGAAAAGGTCAGCTAAAGTCCACATAATCATCCGGATTACTTTTTAAAGCCAAAACGTTTAACCTTTATGGAAAAAAAAAATATTTAACACAAAACTATGTTTAGAAGATTAAATTAACATTTATGTTTTAATAGAGTTTTCAGAGAAGTTTTTCAATAACTATCATTCTAAATATATTTATTTTTGTTTGATATTCCTAAATGTAATTGAATGTTTAAAATTAAAGATTTTACTAGAGTTATACACAAATTGCGCGGTATTCAATTGTTTTTCCTTGATGCTGTCATAAAAGATAGGTTTGCACATTAAACAGCATTATAAAATTACGAAGAAGATAAGCTGCAATTTAGATACGAAGCAAAAAAGAACAATGAAATTTATTGCTGAATTTTCTGAGTAATCTTTCATTACATAAACAAGTAATATATATATATAAAAAAAAAATTAAAGTCAATTCCTACATTTTTTTCACTCTATTGCAGAAAGTCCTTTATAAATAATTTTCATTCATTTTTTAAGTTTATCTGGCGCCATCTATTGGTAGATATATGCAACTTAAATCTAAAAAAAAACTAAAATTAATTAATTAAATTTAATGAATGAATTAATATTTGAAAAAACTGTATTAACATCCAGTGTCATCCACTAAAAGTTAAAAAAAAAAATGTATTTGAACTCGAGTGCATGAGTGAAAAGTATTTTATGAACGATTGAAAATGGGAACAAGATATATATAGGGAGAGTGTGAGCTAGTAGAAGGAATTGAAAAAAAATCAGTGTCCCTCGAAATAGATAATAAGAATGCAAATTAATTCAAAGTTAACCATTTTCGGATGCGATTTGTATATTGTTCAACACACGTTTTTGCCGTACACCTACGTTGCCTGAAGAACTACGTTTTTCTGCGGAATGATGCCTATTGCAGTATAAACAAATATAATTAACTTCGATTGCCCCCAAGTATACAGATTTCTCTTTTATTTCTAGGTACAGTTTGCAATTCTCATTTTCTTGTCATCGCTCCAGTGTTAAAATGTAGTGGTCTAATCGATAATTTTTTCATTTTCATATTTATTCATTTTACTTATTTTCTTTTGATTGCCGGAAAGTGCTTGCAAAGATTCTTCTTTTTTTTTTTTTTTTTTAAATTGAATTTGTGATCATCATGTGCAATGAAATCCAGAATTTTGAGTTTTAGCGTAGTTTTATAAAGGTTTCATTTTCCTCTTTGTCGACTTCTTTTATCTTAAGTATTTTAGCAGCATTTGGATAAATTGAGATAAAGCAGCAACAGAGAGCATACATTTCAAAATTACAAGTCAAATCTAATGAATTTAAGTTGCATCGATTTCCGATGCAAACTACATTAGCAAATCAGACTGGGGCCTGAATGGCCGAGTGTCTGGCAAAATCTGGGCAGTGTCTGGGAGTGTGTACCACAGGTTTCGGGTTCGAATCGCGGCGGTGCCATGGATGTTTGTAGTGGTTCGGAATCCTCTTTAAACCTTAGGTCCCGGTCTGTTAAGCCCTCGTGAGACAAAAGAAAACCGTAGAGTGACAAAGCAAATCACAAAAACTAACTCAAGAGAAAATGAAATATCATTAGTAATATATCTTCTTCCAGGGGCCTGATGGCCGAGTGTCTAGTGCTTTGGTTCTCGGCATCACAGGAATCGAGTCCTGGCGGTGCTATGGATGTTTGTAGGGTTCGGAATCTACTTAAACCGTAGGTCCCGGTCTAATAAGGTCATAGAGCATTGCGGGTGTAGTGTTACTCCGCTTCCGTAGCTTATCTTCAAGCTACACCCCCTTCCTTGGTAGTGTTAAATGAGTAATAGAGGTACATCCCTTGATTATGGCATAAAAGGTAACTGTTTAAGTATTTGTCAGCTGCATTAGAAAAAAATATATATATATCTTCTTCCAGCTGTGACAAAATTATTTGTAAGCATAAACTAATTGTGCATTTCATATTCCATAATTTTTTTTTTTAATAAACTAATTGCAAATGAATATACTTGCAGAACAATCAATTTAAATATCCAATATAAATTCTTTTATTTTATTTATGCATCGTAAGTAAGTTATTTTATAAAAGAAAAAGAAGACAAAAAAAAATGACATAGGATGTTAAGTATAAAAAAAAGGAAATTGTACCGAAAGGCTTTTCAATGAGATTGCTAATGAAAATTCGGTGCCTTCAATAACAGCTGATTATTTATCCTTTGACCGGTCCATAAAGCAGGTCGTTTAATCGCAGTGCGGGGCTTAAAAGGCATTGTGTGCGGCGTCCATTAACGCTTTCTGGAAGTCAGGGAATTTTCAGTTTTTTTTATGCACAATTCCAAGTCGTTTAATTACTGCTCACGGGCTTATTATGTTCCCTTGCAGAATAAAATGGAAGCATTTGAATAATAAAAAAAAAAAAAAAGAAACTCATTATGAACGTTTTCTTATTCAAGGTGAACGCTGTTGAAATTTTTTTTGTTTTCTTAGGGTGGTAGATATTCACACAGAACTCATTTTCAGTCGTCATTCACTTTATATAAGGTATCCTAAAATCTTTTTTTTTTTTTTTTTGTGTGTTGTATAAAAACAAGTAATATATAAAAAAAAAAATTTTTTAAAGCCAATTTCTACTTTTTTTCACTCTATTGCAGAATGTCCTCTATAAATAATTTTCATTCATTTTTTAAGTTAAAAAGAATCCAACAGATGGAAAATTCAATATTATATCATCACATTACCGGGGCCTGATGGGCGATTGCTGGCGCTCAGTACCACAGGTTTCGGGTTCGATTCCCGGCCATAGATGTTTTTCGTGGTTTGGAATCCACTTTAAGCCGCAGGTCCCGGTCTAATACTCTCGTAGAGTGTTGCGGGGGTATTGTTACTCCGCTTCCGTAGCTTATCTTCAAGCTACACGTGGCACCTGACTAGTGCTAAATGAGTAATAGCTGTGCAGCCCTTGCTTATCGCATAAAGATTAACTGTCTCTGTATTGTCAGCTGCATTAGAACAACAACATCATCACATTACCACGAATTTTATTAGATGTTAGGTAACATTTTCAAGTGATTTCGAATCAGTTCTCTACGAGAAAATTCGGATTGTGACTACTTTGAATAGTTTTAAATGCACAGTTCGGAATATATAGGAGCAAATTAAACATTTAACTTTCATGCTGTCCTTATTTACCGCATAAATTTTTTTTAATATGTTACAAATAATATATTTTATACCTACTTATGAAGTTTGATATTTTTGCATGTAATATCTTTTAGTCCCCCACACAAACGAGGTTTGTTTGCCTATAATATCTCACTTAAAAATACGGTTAATGATTTTACGGTTAATTTTTTCGGTTTCGGTTTTTACGGTTGATTTTTTTCTGTTAATGATTTTAAATTAGCAGTTTACTTCTTCTTCATACAAAAAAAAAAAAAAAAAAAAAAAAAATAGCAGCATATTTAAAAAAGTCTTTTGCCGTTCTGCTAATCTGGTTTGGCGAAAATGATCGCAAAATTAGGAGTAAGAATGGCGGGAAGCGCCAAAAAATGCATGCTTAGATTCTTCAAGTTTTACTTGCAGCTCTTGTTTCAAAATTATAAAAAATTCTTTGGGTTTCAGTCTCATTCAGGAAACAGATGCACAAAATAGTTATGTGAAAAAATAAATATTTAGGCTATGATGTAGTTTCCCAGGTACGAAACAATTTGAAACAACATTCTTCAAAATCTATCACATTTTTACAATATTATCTATTGATAACTTATTGAAGCACACCAGCCCCATCATCTCCTTTGGTGGCAAACTTTCGAGATTAAAAACACTGGGAATGCCCAGAAATTAAAAAAAAGGAATTAATAAATAATAATTAAGAAGACAAAAAAATCAACTAAAAGAGAAAGTAAATGAGAAGAGAATTTTCTTATGTTTTTAATATTTTTATGTGGTTATAAGAATCGGCTTCTTGGATAACCAGATTTTGGGGATCATTGAAGAAGTTTAGTGAGAGGCTTTATCAATATTTTTTAAAGAGATAATAAGGAGATGGATTTTTTGAATATTTACATTCGTCATGCAACAATTGAAATTAGTAATCTGCTTTATAGTCATATTTTAACGATGCTTCAGGGTTTTATTATTATTTGCAGAATAGGCCCATATTGATGATGAGTAGACAAAGTATGATGATGAGTGGGCGATGATATGACGAGTAGATGAAACATAGAGGTGAACACAATAGTGTCATCTTAATTTTTGTTTTAAATGGAGATATTTATCTGGCAACTCAATGCAGCCTAATTTATGTCATCTTTTTTTTTTTTTTTTTTTTTTTTTTTTTGTGATTTCCATGTTATCTTAAAAATAGCGTTAATACATTTTAGACCACCTACAGTGGATGAATGCAGTTTAATTCTAAATGCACCGACAAATAAGTGTGAATGATATGCTCAATGTGGAATGGTTCATTGAAGCAGAATAGGAACTAGAATATATCTTTACTAGTTAGAATAGGAGTAAATGATAAATAAGTTAATTATGATGAATTACAAATGACTCTCGAAAATATAACTAAACATAATGATTTTAGGAAGCATAAAAGAAATTTGGAAGTTGCTAAATCAAGAAGAACTGAAGTAATATTTGCTAAAACTAAGTAATCTTATTGTAGATTAACACGGAGATCCTTGGTCGCTTAGCTGCCACTAGCTCCTTCACTGTAAAATGTTAAAACATAGCGGTGGTCTCATGCCCTTTGAGTTAATAAGAAAAATAGATAATTAAATGCCCTTTTTTTTTTAAAAAAGATTTATTTATTTAATAAAATTAAAAAATGAAAAACAAAAATTTTAAAATTGAAGATGTTGATGAAATCAGTTGCATGTAAAAAAAAAAATAACAGAAGCGAACTTTTTCATCTAGGCAGTTGTAAGGAATTAATTTAAAATATTTAGAACAGTGTGAGGTCTTTTGCTATATTTACGGGAAGAAATATCATAATCGTAATTTTGTAGAATATTTAAAACGGGGTTATTGATGTTTCGCATATCATTATAGAATTTAGTAGAAATTTTGTGAATAAATTGTCTTAAACTTGGTCTAAAACTAAGTAATTATTTACTTTAAAGATAATATCGATGATATGGATGATATTTATTTATCGATGATCAAAAAACAACAATAATCTTGCAAACAACGTGTTCTTCCAGAACGCATCATCTCAAGTCCCAGTTTCGCCAAATGGACAGTTCTTGAGTCTCCATTCTTTTCACTCAAAAGAACTCGAATAAACCGACAGCGACAATTTTTATTCACCGAACTTGCTTTATTCAAACACTTGCAGGGGGAAGTAAGGTGTCCCGAAAGATTCGATTTCATTCCGAATCACAAATGATGTTTACTGAAAGCAAATGAGCGGAGAATAATTAAATTGGACGCGACATGGGAAGAAGATAATGCGTCTTCTTTTCCTACGTTTTCGTATTTTTTTTCAGTGCTCTTCGAAGAAATTGAGAAAGATTTTCAAAATCTTCTTCACAAAGAACGATACTGCAATGCAGTAAGAATAGGGCCCATTCCAGCAAATATCAAAAGATTTTAGTTGCAGAAATGATATTTTTTATTGATATGAATAAATTATGGTAATGCAATTTTCGTTATTTGAAAAAGATGCATATGAATTTATAAAAGCATTCGAACAAATGAAAAAATAAGCAATAATAATAAAAATTGCAAACTTATTTTTTTAACCTGCTTTTTCACCCTTTTGCTGCGTGCTTTGTTTCAGTTTCATAATTTTTACTTCATGAAGTTACTGTCTGTTGTCATTAAGATAGTAGCAGTGTGCTTAGTGTGGTTGTAGAAAATCAGATTGAAATTCTACTTTTCAACAGCATGAAAAATGTTCTTGCATTCAGAATTATTGCCAGATAGGGCGGATAAAACATTTGAAACCTCAGATAGGTTACAATTCTTCAGGATTCCATCCACAGCGGCGTCAAGATCTACCTTAGGTAAGTGAATTGAATTCGTTTGCACAAGAAATATCGTTTCACAGGATGTAACACTTGCGTATGCATTAAAAGAAGGATTTAATTCTGTTGATCTGATGTTTAGAATTTTTCCTACTGGTAGCCCTCGATTCTTAAGCAGAATTTCACCCCAAAGATTTGGTCCAATGACAAAAAAAAAAAACAACTTAGGTACTTTTTAGGTATTGTCATGACAGCGACAAATACATTTTGCCATCTTTCTGGGTTTTTTTTCTTTCAGTTGTTAAGTGGGCTTCGCGTTTTTGCTAGGATTTTAACTAACATCGAACATTTTTGATGGTGAGATTATCTATTCATTCTTTATTTCTGTCTACCCCTTTTCGCATTAAAAATACTCATTTCATGTTTATATCCTTAGTTATATCTTTTTTTTTTTTTTTTCTAAATCAATTATTAATGTATTCATTTTTAAGCATTACTTTATTTTTAAGCATGCCTACCACTCACTTTAATGACTTGCGTATTAAAATAATAAAATGTTTGAACAATTTTCCAGTATACAAGCATGTCTCGGTGTTCTTCTTTGTCGTCCCATCCGTGCATGGTGGATGAAGGTTTGACGGAATATCAGAAAGATGAAATGTCCAGAAGAAAAAGGCTGTAGAGGTAAATCCTTGCACCTCGGAAAGAAAAAGAAAAGGTAAATCCTTGCACCTCGAGATATCCGCTGTGGATTCCAAAAACTACCTTTGCGGTTTTATCAACAAGTCTGTTTCTAACTCATTAAATGTCATTGACTCATCAAATGTCATTAAATCAATCCTTTTTATTTTTTGTTGCAGTGTTTGAACTGAAAATAGGAAATGAACCAGCAACAAATGTCCATGAACTCTGCCGAATATACAGTGAGCCACAAAATTGAGTATACATCTCTAAAAATTTTAGACTTTTTCGAATTAAAAATTAAATATTGATTTAAACAGATAAATTTTTTTATCCTAGATACTTTAACCTCTGCTTTATCATCCTATAATAACACAATTCTATAGTTAACTTATTTATTACGAAAAAAATTAGCGATTCGAAGAAAAAGATAGAAAAACATGCCACAAAATTGAGTATACACTTCTTATATTTGTAAATTATGCCACCACTTTTTTTTAGTTTCAAATTTTCTTTAAAGAGTTTCAGGAGTAGCTGCTGCTTATAACACATGCTATTGCACTTCAACGCTTTTAAATAGTATTTTTCTCATTAAAAATCGTAAAATGAGCTCTCGTAGAGAAACTACTGAATCGGAGCGTTTATTGGTTGTAAAATGGTCGAAAGAGGGCAAATCTCTTCGAGAAATCGCTTCGTTGATTGGTGTAACTCATGGTTGTGTCCAAAAATACTACAGAAGTATAAAAAACTGGATTTGTGGCCAATATTCCTGGAAGAGGACGTAAAGAAATACGGAGTACTACAGCGAAGATGAAGATCATTCACTCAGTAAAGAAAGATCCGAGGGTGAGTGCCTCTAAACTAGCTTTATCGATGTCCTCTACAATCGAGAAAAAGATCTCAGTTGAAACAATTCGACGTACCCCTTCACCAATATGGGTTTCATGGCCGTACACCAATACGAAAAGCCACTCATCAAGTATGTGAATAGACAAAAGAGAGTGATTTTCGCCAAAGAACATCGTTTAAAGCCTATTTTCTTTCTGGAACACTGTAATATTTTCTGATGAAAGTAAGTTTAATCTTTATGGAAGCGATGGACGATTTAAAATATGGAGAGAAGCTGGGGAAGCACTGGCACCTAAAAACACCATTAAGACAGTCAAGTTCGGAGGTGGATCTGTCCTCGTTAGGGGTTGTATGTCGGCTGGAGGAGTTGGAGAGCTTGCTTTTATTGATGGTATTATGGACAAACATGTATATTTGGGGATTTTAAATGATAACTTGAAAAAAAGTGCCAATAAGTTGGGGCTTGGGTTAAGCTTCATATTCCAGCAGGACAACGACCCCAAGCATACAGCGAAGATTGTGCAGTTATACTTGCTGTACCATTGCAAGAAGCAATTACACACTCCAGCCCAGTCTCCTGACCAAAACGTCATCGAAAATTTGCGGTCGAAATTAGAGAAAGCTGTACATGAGCACGAAATCACAAGCAAGGAAGTTCTCAAGAAGGTTCTGAGAGAAGAATGGACTAAAATTTCTGTTGAAGCCACTAAAATACTAGTAGAATCTATGTCCAGAAGATTACAAGCTGTAATTCAAGCAAAAGGTTATGCAACAAAATATTAATTTGTACGTTAAAAGGAAATTAATAAAGGTGTATACTTATTTTTGTGGTGTTATTTTTCCTCTCGTCTCAGATCTTTTATTTTTTTTCGTAAAAAATAAATAAACGTAACAATTTTATAAGTATAGTACGGTAAAGCATAGACTAAAGTTTATAAGGTAAAAAATTCAATCATCTTAAAGCAATATTTAATTTGTAATTGCAAAAAGTCTCTAAGTTTCTAAGGTGTATACTCAATTTTGTGGCCCACTGTATCTCGATATACCAGATCCATCGGTTAATATGTTAGCATTTTGCTTGATTTGTGAATAGTGGGGGAAGTAAAAGCATTTCTCACTATTGTTGTTGTTCTATTGCAGCTGGCAATAGACAATTAATCTTTATGTCATAAGCAACGGCTGCACGGCGGTTACTCATTGAGCACTACCCTGGGGGCACTTGTACCTTGAAGATAAGCTACGGAAGCGGAGTAACAATACCCCCACAACTCTCCACGATCCTATTAGACAGGGACTTACGGCGTAAAGTGGATTCGAATCACTACAAACATCCATGGAGCCTCCGGGACTTGAACCCCAAACCTGTGGTACCGAGCTCCACAGATCTAGCCACTCAGCCCTTAGTTCCCCTCATTTCTCACTGTAAAACATTCTAACAAAGAATTCAAAATATGAAAAATTACAGCCACAAACATTAATATCAGTGCTAGATAAAAACTAACATAAAAATTAAGTTGTTGTTGTTGTCGTATCCCTCATGGAAGGAGGGAAGTGGGGTGCAGCTTCTGTTCTGATGGAACACCCGTAGGTAGAAGTCTGAATTCTGCTCCGTGACGCGCTTACAGTCATAGGAGACCGGGACCTACGGTTTAAAGTGGATTCCGAACCACTACAAATATCCATGGCCCCGCCGGGACTCGAACCCGAAACCTGTGGTACCGAGCACCAGAGCGCTAGACACTCGGCCATTCAGGCCCACAAAAATTAAGTGATGGATTTAAATTCAAAACCGAGCCATTTTAGTCTAATGTCCACTTGACAAGTTTCATGTTTCATAATTGGAAAGATGGACAAAATTAAAATTACTTTGTAAGTTTCGCTATTTAAAAGCAAAAAGAATTTTTCCGCCGCCCCTGTGTGGGACCTGAGCGTCGCCCATGCGGGGCGCGCTGGTGGGTGTCCCTGCGAAGGCGTGAAATCGATTCGGGAAACCCCTTTTCGCGCACCCCTATTCCTATTGATCACGTCTTGCAATTTCGTCCACTTCGTCAGAGGACCTCGATTTTGACGGAGAAACACTTTCACAAACTCTCACCCTCACAGAAGTACCATCGATTCTCACACATACCAGTGGTTTACCACCAAATTTTGGTACCTTTCAAAATATTCTTTGCCTCCCACAATCGATAAGCCAGAAAACCACATTTTAGTAAGTCTATTATACAAATATAATAAACGATTTCTGGAAACATTTCTGTAAACAGTCACAAGAACTGAAAAAGGGTTTTAAAACATAGCGAAAAAAAAAAACTGTAATAAAAAACGGATAATAAAAACAGCAAAAGTTCAAAAGGTAAACTTGTTATTTAGGAACAAAAAGGGGGAGGGAAAGTTTTCCAAATTTTTTTGGTGTCCCTCACCAAAAAACAATTCAATGATCTTTATGTAAAAACGTTGGGATTCACCAGAGAAATGCCATCTCTTCATACAGTAGCAGCCTTGTGGCCAATTGGCTAACGCTCTGGCGTTTGGTATCCCAGGCTTCAGGTTCGAATCTTGGCGGTGGTATGGATGTTTGTGAGGGGTTCGAAATGTACTTTAAACTGTAGGTCCAGGTCTGTTTAGCCTTCGTGTGACAGTAGGTGACCATAGAGCGACAAACCAAACCAAATTTAATACAGCAAGTCTCATAATCATAAATAACCAAAACCAAAAAGACTGTAACAATAGAGAAAATGTAAAAGGTGGAAATGGAATTTTTTCAACTCAGTGTAGAGATTGAACTCTTTGAAAACAATATCGCTTCGTCAAAAGTAGAACGAAATATTATCACAACATTATCTTTTATTTTATTTTGTGTGCTCAAAGGATCACAAATACTTCATGGCCGTGTCACGAAAGAATGAAATAGAAATTCAAAGCCATAGAAATATCATAGAAATTCAGTGCCATTCATAACCGTGTAAGAACATATTTAGTAATAAGCATCTCCTTTTCAGTGTCACCCTCCCCCAATTTCTTTCGAATTTTTTGTTCAAAGTATTTCATCGAAAATGGATCGATGGAAGGTTCTTTCGAAATCGCTGTTTCTCCAACACAAAGATCGCAGTATGAACTTTTATAGGCTACTTCTAAACTTAATTTATAGTATTAGAGCAGCACAATCAAGATTCAAATCCCAACTTTATTAGCTTATGCAAGCCCAATTTGGGGTTCTTGTTGCACGTAAAAATTTTGAAATTATTCAAAGGCTTGAGAACAAAACTCTCCGAATGTTAACGAATTCACCCTGGTATTTTCGTAATGACGATATTATACGAGCTCTTTCGATTCCAAGTTTAAGACAATTTGTTCACAAAATTTCTACTAAATTCTATAATGATATGCGAAACATCAATTACTCTGTATTAAATATCCTACAAAATTACGATTATGATATTTCTTCCCGCAAACATAGCAAAAGACCTCGCACTGTTCTAAATATTTTAAATTAATTCCTTATCCTGACGATTTTCACCTGCTCTGACTGATTTTTACCTACAACTGCCTAGATGAAAAAGTTCGCTTTTCTCCAATTTGACCTTTGCTCATTATGTTTTTTTTTTTTATTACATGCAACTGATTTCATCAACATCTACACTTTTGAAATGTTTGCTATTTTTCATTTTATAATTTTATTAAATAAATAATTCTTTTTTAAAAAAAGGACATTTAATTATCTATTTTGCTTATCAACTCAAAGGGCATGAGACCACCGCTATGTTTCAACATTTTACATAGAAGGAGCAAGTGGCCGCTACGTGGCCAAGGATCTCCGTATTAATCTACAATAAGAGAAATTCCAACTTTCGGAAGCAGTGCCAGGAGGTATCCCGCAAATGGACAACAGAAACCGAACATTATTATGTGCAGGTATGGAATACTTACCTGAGAAGAATTGGAATCTATAGAAATACAATGAAGAAAAAACGTTGTCTTTTATTAAGTCTTCCATTGACCTGAGTGTAAAATAAACCGCAGAGCGGTCAGGGTGGCATTTTATAACCATACTACGAATATCCATCAGGAAAACATCTTGAGAATTAAACAGTCTGCTATTTCATTCGAAACAGGGCCATTCATGATTGTGTAAGGACATATTTAGTAATAAGGATCTCCTTTCCAGTGGCACCCCTCCCTCAACTTCTTTCGGATTTTTTTGCTCGAAGTATTTTTTCGAAAATGGATCGATGGAAGGATCACCAACACAAGAATCACGAAATTCACGGTATGAATTTTTATAGATTATTTCTAAACTTAATTTATGGCATTAGAGCAGCACAATCAAGATGTAAACCGCAACTTGAGAGCACTGCCAGGAGGTATCTTGCAAATGGTCAGCAGTAACCGAACATTATTATGTGCAGATAAAGAATACTTATCTGTACATAATAATACTTATCTGCAGTAAAGAAGTGGAATCCTTAAAAATGCAATAAAGAAAACGCGTTATCTTTTATTGAATCGTCCATTCAATCGAATAAAAAATAAGCCGCAGCGCGGTCAGGGTGGCATTTTATACCCATAATGGCCAAGTCCCCGAATGCCCGTCAAGAAAACATCTTGAGAATTAAACAATCTGTCTGCTATTTCTTTCGAAACAGTGCCACTCATAACCGTGTAAGAAAATATTTTAGTAAAAAGCTTCTCCTTTTCAGTCGTGACCCCTACTCCCCCCAACTTCTTCCTAATTTTTCGGGTTTAAGTATTTCTTGGAAAATGGATCGATTAAAGCTTCTTTCGAGATGGCTGTTTCTCAACGCAACAACGTTTACAAAAGGCTCTTTGAAGATATTTGATATGATAAAATATAAATAAATTATTAAATAATAGATTTAGATTGCAGTAATTATAGTATTTTTAATAATATTATTATCATATTTATAAATTACATTAAATAGATACAAGTATTTTAAACTTTATTCTTTGTTAAAAAAAAAAAAAAAAAAAAAAAACGCCGTATTTTTCAGAACATCTAACGTTTTTAAAAGCACAGGGGTTCTCTGGAAACAGAAACACACTTGTAATGACAAAATTTTAAATTTAATTTTTTTACTCAATTTCAATGTTTTTGTAGTAACTGCATTTTATTCATTAAAATTTTCAACTGCAAAGAGAATTTTTCTTGATTGTGTAATTCATTTATAATACTATAATTTATAAATATAGTAATAATATTACATGATAAATATATTTTATTTTCATCCTTTATTTTAATTACATTAAAATGTAAGGCTTGTCGCAGAAATTTGCTTAATTTACTAACTGTAACCATCTCTTTTCCTGAAACTTGCGGAGTGGATTCAAATATTTTGAAATAAAGTTGTCATCCGAATCTTTGAGAAAATAACTTTTCAAATTTACTTTTATTTCACATCTTTCATGAAAAGGATTCGCCATTTAAAAACCATACTAGTTGATATTTTTCATTCATTAAGCTGAACTTTGATTAATTAATTATTTAATTGGATTTTATTCTTATTCTCAAGGGAAGGAACATAATTTTATGATATGAAAAGAATTATTCTTTTTAAAACATTTTCAATTAACTGAAATTGCAAGATTTTTACATTCTTTGATTTTTTTTTAATGTTTTAAATTAGATCCTCTAAAAACACTATGCAGATTTTTTAAAGGAACATTGCACACATGTATTTGAGAATAACTTTTGATCTCATAAAAGTTATTTGGTTTGTCGCTCTACGTCATTTTGGGCACACTTTGGGCTAATTAGATCGGGACCTACACCTTAAAGTGGATTCCCAAACATTCATACCACCGCCAGGATTCGAACCTGAAACTTTTGCTACCAACGCTAGAACTCTAGCCAATTGGCCGTCAGGCTCGAAAAGTTGGAAGAAGATATGCTGCAACGACATGCTGTACGAAGAACGAAAACAATTTCATTTGTCTTTTGAGTGACGAAATTCGGTAATGGATGATTTTAAAAATCAACGTGCTTTTAAAATCGAATTTATTATATCCCATGTAATTTTTGAAAATGATTTTATTTGTAGAATAACATTTTCTTGTCTGCTTTCGTTAACTCGACACATGAAAATGGTAGCGGTGCAATAATTTAATGAGATTAAATTTTCACTTTGGAGGTTTCATAACGCAAAATCAATTGACAATGATTTTTATCCGGAAAAATAAAATAATCCTCAAAATAATAAATGAATTATCTCTTTGCATGAGAAAAAATTTCTTTTTCGTTAAAATTGTTGCGGAAACCAGAAAACTTGCATGATTAAAAAAAAAAATTATTGGAGGCATAAATGTCAAATAAAAGTAAAGGCACGTATTTAAAATATATTAAAATGCGGATAGACAAAAGCATAAAGAGGGCCCATATATAGGGCATTTTATGGAAATTGCTCACGTCCTTTAATTTGATTCGTTTTATTTTTAAACTTTTTAAGCAATTTTTTTTTTTACTTTATGTAGAAAATAATTTTAAAAATTGTAAGTAAATCAAAAAATATTTATTGGATGCATGAGCATCAAAGTGAAATAGACACGTACAGTGTATATGCTTATTTTAATAAGTTTAAAATATACTAAATTAAGCATAAATTAAAAATATAAAGGACATTTAGTGAATGAGTTCCCAAAAAAGCAAATTAAAAGATAGAATATCAATAATTTCGTATATTGTTATATATATATTATAATAATATACGAAATTATTGATATTCTGTAATTTAATTTGCTTTTTTTTTTGCCTTTTAAACGACTTTATTTAAATGCAGATAATATGAAAACAATTATTACAAATTGACAAGAAACTATTAATTTGACACAATAATGTCAAGTCAAAGTGAAGTTAAGTTTCTCTCATTCAGTCATTCGATTCGCTCTTTTAACTTTTAAAGTGACTTTGTTTACTTTATGTAAAAATTATTCACACAAAATTGCAAGTGGATCCAAAAATATTGATTCGATATGTGAGTGTCAACTCAAGGGAAGTAGACGCGTATACTTAAAATATATTACAGTGCGGATAGATCAAACCTATGAAGTAGATTAAGTGAATGCATATATAGAAGAACTTTTTACGAAAATGACTCATATTATATACTTTGATTCGCTTTTTTTTTTTTAAAATTTAGGCGACTTTGTTCACCTAATGCAGAAATTATCCAAAGAACAGTGACATTTATTTCTTTAATGACATTAAATAGTCTTCCAACGTGAAATGTGTAAAAAAAAAATGTCCCCCTAAGGAAATCAGTATGCGCATTTCCCCTTGAATTACTTTCACTATTCTATGATAACAAAGTTAAGCATATTTTAATTGCAAAATTTTCCACTAAGTAATAACATAAGGAAAAACCATTACTTTAGGAATCATTTTTTTATACATGGGTAAAAAAATCTGATGATATAATTACCGTAACTAAACCGTAATTTCTCCGAACATTACACCTTTTATTATGAATTTAAAAATTTGCACGAATTTATGATGCTTCCTGCACTTTAGTTTTAAAGATGACTTGGGAGCTTGGTTATTTTATGGGTCAATTAAAGTAGATTTTTGTAAGCAGCTTATTATCTAAGCTGTCCTGCTATTGATTCAGAGCAATCAATGCAATAATTCCTATCGCACATGATTTTATCCAGAAATGTCCACCATAAAAACCGTTTGACGCGGAAAGAAGGCAGAAAAAGTGGCAGTAACTCACGACGTCGACGAAGACGTCTCCGATCTTCTGCTTGGTGTCCCAGTAGCCGAGCCTGCTCTTCAGGGTCTCCAGGAAGGTCTCGTGGAACCTCAGGATCTCCGGAACCTGGCAGAAGATACGGTCCACCTGAGACTCCTCGATCTCGGCGGAGTGCTCGCTGCTCTTCAGCGGCGCCATGTACTTCTGCGGGAGAGACAATTTCTTTTAATGACATTTCATTCATTTTGCAACTTACCTCTTCACAATACTCCACAGATAAGTCCTTCTCTTACCTGTGATACACCAATTTGAAGATTTTCTGCTAAAACTCAAAGATTCAAAACTTGCAGAGCAAAATACTTATCCCTGGTATATTCATAATGGTACAATTTACATAATCAAGAACCATTTTGTTGCCCAAAGTATTGGAAATCATGCAAATATTTCACTTTCGTTTTACATCCGAGTCCGACGTCATATGCTGAAGGCATATAATGGAGTCGTGACGTCGAGCACTAATGCATAAATTGATAATCCCTCAAGTATAGACAGCTTTATAGGCGACATGATTTAATGATATTTAATTTAAAATCAAAATATGGTTTTGTAAGTTTTACCTTTTATTTTGTATATACAATAAAAAAATTTACTTTCTTAAATTGATTAAAATGTAGTGATTGTTGCTTTTTCTATATTCTGCACCATGGCACTTAGCTAAATTTTCCGACACATCTTTCAAGGACTTATAAATCACAACAACATCCTAGTTAAAGCCTAAATTTTCTTTGACCACAATGAAGGAAAAAATGTCAAATATCCATATTCCACTTCCAAATACAATCTTTAAAACAGCCACATAATACTTTGAAATGCATTCATTAATCCTTGAGACCAATCCTTCATTCTTGCAAAATTGCATCTACACATGAGCAGTTGCGAATTCAAGTCTGCCCGAGTTCATCCTTAGAAAACCCAAGTGTATTTTTTGCCTCTTCATCCAAGACTTCTGCTACTAGATGACGTTATCTGGCAGTCCAGCAGTATTTGCACTGGCATCCCTATAATTCCTTTGGGCTTTTTTATGAACACTTTTTTTCCAGTTTAAAAGTTTTATTTTATCTCTTCTTTTTCTTAGTAATTATCTAAATCCTGCCACTCTTATGATACTTTTTAAAAAGCTTTGATCCTGAACAGATGTATGCAATCCCCATAGGAGTTGTATTAATTTTGACCAGAATCATCTAATAAGATTTGGTTTTGGTTTGTTGCTCTACGGTCATTTTCTGCACACTTTAGGCTATTTAGACCGGGATCTACAGATTTAGATTCCGAACCACACAAATATCCATGCCATCGCCCATCCAACAAGGAGAATTAGGTTGAAATATATATTACAAATAAGGCATGAACAGTATGCTAATTGGCCAAAGTAGTAGACTTCAATAATTTTTTTAGAAAACGGAGTTTGAAAATTTAAAAAGTTTTTATGTATTTCTAGCCTTGTCCTCACTCGTGAACTTGTGACATAGGTTTGGTTTGCCACTATAATGTAATTTTGTACTAATTAGACCGGTACCTACAGTTTAACGTGGATTCAATACCACTAATTAACATCCCCTGCCTCCGCCAGGATTCGAACCTGAAGCCTGTGGTACCAAAGGCCAGAGCACTAGCCAAGTGTTCATCAGGCCACCATGACATAGGAGAGCTCGCTGACAACCCGAAGAGTTTTGTTCTGTTTCTTTTGTTTGCCTACGCTGCGAGTTAATCACTCCAAAGATATTTGAAATGGAGTTTCCTGTTGAGATATAATATTTTTGCACCAACTCCAAATAAGTTTTTCTTTGTTGGTATAATGTGATTATTCCCGATTGCTACAACCATGAGTATTTCTCCAGAAATATTTGCATAGTTCAACAATGCTTTTCATAAAAAAATTCTATAAATGAAAGAAAAAAACTATTTAAAAGTATGCCTCTAGTAGAAAGCACTTATCAGTTTTCGCCATTTTGCTGTGTTAGTTTTAATGAGGAGTTACAATGTAAGCAAACAAAAGAAACAGAACAAAAACTCTTCGGGTTGTTAGCGAGCTTTATGTCACTAGTTCGCAGGCGAGGACAATGCTACAAATAAATAAAAAGCATTTAATTGGTATACGCAAGAAATTAAATTGGTAAAACGAAGAAGCCCGGTAGAGGGTAGAGCTGTTCGGATGGCGGACTTTAAGCCTCTTTCGCCGACAGACAGAAAAAAAAAAATTTTCGACTAGTTCACACCGAAGCGACAGTAATCGATCTATACCAGTTACTCTTAACGATTCTTATTGGCGGATTACAAATCACAAGACGCGTCAAGAATTTAAGAGTTAAAAGTTGGTCAAATTGGAGTGATCCTTTCTGGCCGTTGCGAGTTGAGAAAAAGTCCATGACTCGACAATGATCGCCTTTTATTAATGACAAGAAGTCAGTAAAGGTAGCAATTTTGGGGAGATTTTTTTAGAGCAATTTTGGTTTTTATGTTGTTATAGGTTATTGTCACCAACGCTAGTGTTGTTTTTTTCACTCTTTTGGCGAGCGATATCTCCAGCTATCTATCCCAGTCTCCGATAGCACAGTGACATCATTCCCTTGAGATCTGGGTAAGAAGATCTTAGAAGATCCAGTAAGAAGTAAGAAGATCTTCCCTTGAGATCTTAGTAAGAAGCACCTTTCAATAATTTTCGAGAAAACCGAGTTTGGAAAGTTTTAAAGCTTATACATAATGAAAGCTTTCTTCTCGCGCTTGGTTTCCTGGCATGTGGTTAAAGTCTACTTCCTGCCAGGTCGTTGAGCGGCGAAAGACAATGTATTTCGCCTCTCAACGACCTTGAAAAATAGGTATATAATAACTCAAGAAAAATAGGTATATAATAACTCAAGAAAAATAGGTATATCATAACTCAAGAAAAATGGATCGAATTCCGATATTTTTAATTTTTGATAAACTAAAAAGAAAGTAGAAAGATAAAAATCAGTAAGTATAGATATAAAATGTATTAATATTTCATTTAATTCAGTGAATATATAAATGAAACTCAATGATATTAAAAGGTAGAATTGAGACTTTAGAAATGATTGCTAGAATAAGACACTTTAGAAATTTAATTCGGTTAAGAGGCTTTTAGAAAACGCTATAGAAAGTTTTTCATTTGTCTTTAGTTTTAAGCTGAGAACATACAGCCTGAGTAAAAACTTTAAGGCCAGTAAAAATTTTTGAGAAAATGTAAAATAAAATAAAAGGAATTCAAATAATATTAATTATTAAAGTTCATTGATAAGAAATAAATGCTATAAACATAATTTGTAAATACACATAATTATGAGAAACATGGGGTTATTTACAAAGTTAGTATTTCTGCCCAAGTAAAAAGTTTAAGGCCACCAGTGATTTTTAAAAATAAATGTAATATAATCGTGTAATTACCATTGCAACTACTAGCTTGTGACAACGCTGCAATTTTCATATTTGTCATACGTTTCTTCAAAGTATTGGTGATCTTTGTGAAGATGGCGAAGGGCAAGAAGTTAACTGATCGTGAAAGAGGACAGATCGAAGCTTTGTCTTCAACAGGAATGAGTAGTCGTGCTATTGCGATAAAGATAGGAAGTTCAAAGACTGTAGTCAACAATTTTTTAAAATTGAAAGACAATTATGGTAAAAAGAATACTGGTGGAAGACCTAAAAGCTTTGTCCTCGCGTGATGAAAGAAGAGTTTGCCAACTTGCATCTACTGGAACGTACTCTACCAGGAAACTGATTCCGACGACAGGTTTAAAAGTTTGTCAAAAAACGATTTATAACACAATTAGAAGGTCTGGAAGGTACACTTATACAGCAAAATTGACTAAACCTCAGTTACTGCAGAGACACAAAATAGAGCGTTTGAACTTTGTCCAGAAAGTCATGACCTGGGACAACCAATGGATAGAAATTATTTTTCTGACGAAAAAAAAATGGAATTTGGATGGACCAGATGGCTGGAATTTCTACTGGCATGATATAAGAAATGAAAAAGAAATATTCTCCAAGCGCCAATTAGGTGGAGGGTCTGTCATGACTTGGGGCTGTTTTTCTTACAATGATGTGGGCTCAATTGCATTCGTTTCAGGTGGAATGAATTCACAAGGATACCAAAATGTCCTAACAAATCATCTTTTGCCAAATGCTGAATGTCTTGCTGGAGAAAATTGGAAATATCAAAGCAAAGACAAATGCACCGATCCATTCGAGTAACAACACAAAAAATTGGTTCCAAGTCAACAATGTTCAAACTGTGAAATGGCCATCTGGATCACCTGACCTCAACCCAATCGAGAACCTTTGGGCTGAATTAGCAAGAAGAGTTTATGCAAATGGGAGACAATTTACATCAACAATAGAGCTGAAATCTACTATCGCAGATGAATGGTATAAACCGACCCCACCCTTTGTCAAAAACTCTTTTCATCCATGAAAACAAGAATATTTGAAGTAATTCAAGTAATGGATCTACACAACCTTCTAAGAATTTGTAATTTTTTTTTTATATGTTATTCTCTATGTTGGCCTTAAAGTTTTTACTCAGGCTCAAATATTCATCTGTGTGTTCTATAATATTTTCTAATAATAAAATATTTTGCAAATTAATTTTTCTACTTTTTACTTTTATTTAAGCTCAATAATTATCAATCAATGGTATTTTAATTCCTCAGTTTAAATGTTTCCATTTTCTCAAAAATGTCACTGGCCTTAAAGTTTTTACTCAGACTGTAAGTATAAGAAAGTAGATGGGAAATTAGCAAAAGATTAAAACGCAGGAAAACTTTTCGGTGAGCACTTTTGTTTTTTTATTTAATTCATTTGCTTAGGATCGAGAAACTTTAATTAATTCATTTAGAATTCCTAGAGACAAGATTAATTTGACGTGAATAATTTACGAGCAAGACAAGAATAATTTACGTGCTTGTTAGTTATGGCCATTTCCCCAAAAATAATAAATCGTTTGGATCTAATATAAACTACACAAAATGAGCATCAAGACTAAAAAATACAATGTTATTCAATAATGTAAAGGTGTGTGGAAGACGTAAGATTTCTTTGTGGTTAAAGATAAAAAAGCTATTATCTTTGACTGAAAACTATTGATATAGAAAAGAAATAAACTCCTCGAATTTTTTCTACTCGATCTACTAGATCTTCTATATTATCAGCAGTTTCTTCAATTTCAATGGTACCCTTTAACTTGTTCTCAAGAGGAATTAGTAGTTGTAATTCTCCACTATTTGAGTACAACACAGATTCCATTTAGAATGGCATTCCAACACACACATACACACAAATAAATAAATTATAATGTAAGAAAAGTTATTTTTAAAAAAAAATTGAGATTTCCAAAAGGAACGGTACATTGAATGCGTCAGTGGCTAATGAAAAATACCCAACAGCCTTTTCTAGATTATGTAGTAAAGACCCACAAATCAGTTGGTGATCCGATAATACGACTACATCTGCCCACTGTCTCTCATTTCCATCTGCTGCACGTACTCCATTTCCTTCTTCTGCTGCACAATCGCCGCATCTTTATCCTGCTGCATGCTCCACAAACAAGTCACCTGCTTTACGTAGTAAATGCTGTTTTAACACCTTTATCTCATGCTTTCTGGAGTCCTTTGGGAAGCGCTTTACATAAAAAAAAAAAATGTTCCCCAGTGGTGTACTTTGTCTAAAGGTTTGGAAGTTGTTCCTCTAATTTTACTTTTTTTCTACAAATACATTACATTACCTGCTAAAATGCTAAAGGGAAGATTTCACAAAGCAATGCTTCAAATAAGTCCCATTACTAAGAGAGTTTCATATTAAAGGTGATAGTTTTCCCCTAGGTTAAAAAATAATCCTATTTTATGATCCAATAGATACCAATCTTATATTTCGATATGTGATAGGCGAATATATTTTTGGGCATGAAATATTTTTGAATTTTGAGATAGTGTGCATCCGAAAATTGAAGAATGAAATTGCATTTGAGTGATGGACAGGTAGGTCGAATGGTATTATTGAATACCATAAGGACGAATGGTATATACTGTGAAGGTAGGACGAATGGTATTATAGAATTATTAGGACAAATGGTATACTGTGAAGGTAGGATGAATGGTATTATACAATTATTAGGACGAATGGTATTATAGAAGTATGAGGACGAATGGTATTTCTGAATGGTATTAGGGTGAATAATATATTGTGCAGATAGTATGAATGGTATATTGTACACGTAGGAAGAATGGTATTATTCAATGGTATATTATTACAGGTAGAACGAAGGATGTGATGATACATGTTTTGCCTAGGTAAAATGCATTATGTGACCTAAAAGAAATTAGTGTTTGCCTAGGACTATATAGTCCCCACTAGAAAGATGAGGATGGAACGTCGGTGGGCTGTTCGTTGTATTCAAATGCGGGTTTCATCTCACGATGGACAGACACTCATCGTTGTTCTATCCTCATGTGGGAATTGGTGTGGAAAAAAAAAAAAGGGAGATGAAGGCTGAACGTAAGAGGGCTGAACTTAACGTTTTTCTGAATTTATAATTTTACAATCATTTGTTACCAAATGTGTGAAGTCAGTAATTGTTCTATTAAATAAACTATATAGTTTATGCCTTTCTCTGAAAATCTTTTTCATCCTAAGTGAAATGTCTAACAAATATTGCTTAAAATTCCTATTTGCGAATACTGAATTTCTACTTAATCTCTGATGAATTTCAGCAAACCACTTTTAAATATTTCACTTAGTAACCAAAATTCGAACTCATTTGTTAAATGCATCGTTGTTGTTTCCAGCGCATTCGAATAAATATTCCAGCAATTCAGGAAATCGATGTTTACGAGGCAATTCGTGTTTTGAAAATATCTGCTTTGAAAGTGGCTTATTCTGAAAGGTCAAAAGCGGTCGTTTCTTCACATCTGCAACCTGCCAGATACAAAAGAAAGTCGTGCCTTGTTCTTTTGGCGCCTTCAAGGTCTCAACGGTGCGCTTTTTCAGTATTTACCATCGAAGAACAAATTTCAGAATCTTTGATTGTCTCTCTACGGCTTTTATAAGGGGGTGCATTTTCTAATCGATTTGCTAAACATCTAAGGACATTCATGGAATGCTAAACTAAAATCGTTTTCATTAACTAATTCTTTTTCTATTCGGTTTCTTTATTTTATTAAAACAGTTATTTAGCCTACAGAAGATGCTCAATAAACAAGCAAACAATCAGGAAACTTATCTATGTATTATTTATTTTATATATGTTTTTGTGTATTTGCATACTTGTGAGTCAAATGTATTTTTTTAAAATTATTTTTATGCAATTTATGTATTAGATAAATAAAAAAATATATTTTGTAATAGCAGCTGAGATCAGAATTAATATTCAAGAAAAAGGTTTTTCATGTTCACCTTTCTGTTTTTTTTTTTTTACTGAAACCTTACATTTATAACCAGGGACATTATAATAAGACAAAACATTATTAATAAACATTAAAATAATGTAATGATTCATTTATCAGACATTTCTTTCTTCGTATGCATGCCAAAAAGGCACACTAAAACAGTTTACATTTTTTATTGGAAAGCTGTTTTTGCCATAATCGTCTACGCAGTTAATAGCGTTGAGGAAATTCACTCGAGGCCTTTTTCAGTGCATGGCCTACCTCTCGTCAACAAAAAAGAAAACTCTTGGCGTACTATTCTTGGAAACATTATGCAAACATGTGTATGTTTTTTTAGGGAAATTATATTCTTAATTGTTTTGCATAATAGGCCATAAAACGTTAACATTTATTTTCACATCTATTCAGCTTTTTTTTTTTTTTTTTTTTTGGTGCATTTTTTAAAAACTTTGTTAGTTACTCACTAACAAAATTAAATAAGATTTCAAAGACTCACAAAAGAAGATCTTGTTGTGATATCTTCGCCATCCATCGCAAACGGGACGTTAAGAGTATCGAAAACCTGCTGCACTAAAACTGTACCAGAAGCGAACTGCTCTTAATCCCACTTTGAAGTTGAGTCTGTGTGTTTAACGCTGAACATGATTTATTTAATATAATTGGTCAATATAAATTTATTTCTTTAACATTTATTTTCTTTAACATAATTGGTTTAATTAACTTAATTTTATTACCAAACTATAGAGAAAATAAATAGAATATTAAAACCAATTCAAATGTTGATGAAAAAAATTTAATCCAGTAGGGGTCACATTTATCCAATTGATGTATCGCCCATCTAATACTGGGTTGGTCAATTCGCGGTCCGCCTTGAACATTTTCCGGGTCCCTGAGATGTGTCACACTTTTACAAAATATATTTATTTTATAATGAACAAAGTAGTGGAAATCAATGTATTGAAAAAATACATTATGTGTGCATCCCTATAGTCAAAAATGAAGTGTCGAAATGATGAGAAAAAATTAAATTTGATGTTAAAATAATAGTATTACGAATATAGGACAGATATTGCCTGTTTTATTGATGAGTTCGCAGAATAATTAAGTTATATTCTGCAGACTCAGCGACTCTGCAGAATGCGAGCGCATCGATTTGTAAAAACTAAGTGAAAGAGTGCAGAAACACATATCGCATTACTATAATAAATATTTTTTTTAATGATTTCATTGTTTTTATTTTGTTTATATTTATATATTTTTTTATATTTCATTTTGAGTGTTCTATATTTCATTACAATGTGCGTTTAGTATCGTTATTAGTATATTATCTATGTTCACATGTAAGAATAATAGTCAACACAACACTATTAACTCATTATGTTTCCACTTTTCACTCAAAAAAAAACGTCTATAGTGGATCTAAATCTAATAGGGGATAGATAATTTTATAGGCGGCCGCGGAGTTAGAATGCATTTCCAAAGTGGCGCGCGAGATCATTTCGGTTTGCCCCCCTCCCCGATCAATATCACGATATTATGATATATAATTTTCATTAAGATTAAAAACTGCGATTAAGGAACTTGTTTTTGAATCTTAAACAACAAAATGGGAGCTTTTGAACTCTTCGAAAATCAAATTTAAAAAAAAGTACTTTCAACTTAATATTTTTTTTACTTCATTCACTTGGCCTTTACTTTGCTGTCTTCAACACATCATCATGTCATTTTTAAAAACAAATCATCTCCATTTGATGATGCATATGTCATTACAAAATTTAGATTTAATTTAGTAGCAAATAATTAGATACATTCACTGGTATTCTCCGTTCTAGGGAAATGCGACAGTTTTCTTGCACAATGAATGAAAAGCTATAACCGATTCGAATCACTCACAAACATCCCTGCCACAGCCAGGATTCGAACCTGATGCCTGTGATACCAGAGGCCAGAGCGCTAGCCATTTGGTTACCAGAATAACGTCGGAGATAATTACTCTTGAGCTTTTTAGAAATGTGTACTTTAATGGATTGCAAATGTTTTAAAACACGTTTCTTCAACGAAAAACACAACAATAAATCTCTTATATAACATTAAGAATGTGCATACAAACTTATTACGATCGAGATAATGTTACATTTGTCTAACACAAAAATATTTAGTTCTGTAACAAAAAATATTTATATTTCTGAAAAAACAAACAGATAATTTTCTTTAAGAAGATTTAAAAAAAAAAAAAAAAAAAATCAAAAATGGAGGAATTTAAATTGAAAAATTCAAAGTACGTTAGAATTTTTAGCCATTTCGGTAATAATACAATTACAAAAGTCTTTTTAGGCAATATTATAATTCTAGTTTTTAAAGAATTCTATGACATAAATTTTATTTTATGCGGGAATTCTTAATAATAATAAGAAGAACAATAATGGAACTAATATATCTAATTCGACAAAATAAGCAAGTAGAAAAAGTAATAGTAGATAAGTAAAAGTTATAGTCTTCAATAAGTAGAAAAGGATGAAATTGTATTAAAATTCATGAGAATGTAATTATTCAGAAGCACCCACAAATAAATATCGAATATAGCCATATATATTCAGATATATCTTCGAAGCGGTTATATTGGTTTTGAAAATCGGTATTTCTATGTTGAAGATCGAAATCTTAAATCGAAATTTCGTTAACGTAGCAATAATGAAATCGGAAATGCAATTTTGGACTTAAATCGATATTTCGATATATCTCAATTTATGGCGCAGGCCTACTGTCTAGTGCTGTCGGTCATTTATAAACTACCTTCAAAATCTCCTTCCCATGCAATTGTTAGTTATTTAAAAAGTTTTAATCCTGAAATAGCAGTATTTTTACGTTACAAGTTATATCGCAGCGTTATTAAACCAATAGTAAGACTACGCATAAGTAACAACTGCGGCACTATCAAGCCAAAAATTAACAATTTCGTATTAAAAAGTTTAGGTTACATTTTAAAAATGTGGTGGTTTCTGCGTAAGTAATGAGTGTACTACACCAATGCTGAGTATCTGATTACCCTAAAACATACTAGTAATCGGCTGGGCCTCTATACAGATTAGACATCAAATTTAGAATTTAATGCAAGAACAAAACGCATTACAGCAATCTTAACAAAAAACTACAGAATTCAAAACGATTTTCTATTCTTGAAAAATCTCAGGGGCCTGATGGCCGAGTGGCTAGTGCTCTGGCGCTCAGTACCACATGTTTCGGGTTCGAGTCCCGGAGTTGCTATGGATGTTTGCAATCATTCGTAGGTCGCGATCTGTTTAGCCCTCGTGTGTACAAGTTGACCATAGAGGGACAAACCAATAAAATCTTGAAAAATCTCAGCTTCGCTTTGAAATAACCTAATCTTTGCTTTCACGAGAACATCTTTTAGAACATTATTTAAATTATATAGTTATTAGCCCGTGAAATAAATTTAAATAATTGATCGTGAAAGAAATTTAAATAAACTAATAAGAATAGTTCCTGAAAGAAATTAAAAAATAAATTAACTAATAAGAAATGTACAGAGTGGTTAAGGGCACGAAAAAAAAATTCATCAAGCAAATTAAAAAACTCTGCCCTCGGAAATAATACCTATAGTTTTACGGGTAAAAAACAAAACCGAATAGATTCCTAACCTAATCAAATCTAAGTTCCTTCCTCCTGATATTTTCAGTTCTTTTTTAACCGGGATAAGTTTAAAATTTCGGAGTACAAGTAGCAATTTCAAAGTCATCGAATTTATTCCTCTTATGGTGAGGAATCATCGGTTTCCATGAGGATCTGTAATTGCTTTTCTCTTCTTCAAAGAGAATATTTCTAATGAATGTGTCAGAAATTAATTGAAAACTTGCTTTTGTGATAATCCGAACGGACGCGGCGGTCGATTTCCCTTCGACACAATACACAGAAGTGCAAATTTGAAATGCGTCATCTACTACGGTGCCCAAAAAATAACACCCAATGATTTTTTTTTCAAAAACTCTTTATTTATTCTTAAAACTTTATTTCATCGCCTTCAGAGTAATCCCCTGCGGACACAATGCACTTATGCCAACTGTTTTCAATCCTAAATGCATGCTAAAAGACATCGGCAGGGATGGCCTTCAAAGAGAGCGGGCATTCACGTCGAAAGCTTCAGTCGGTGTCCCCGGTGGTCTTTTGAGATTAGGGAATAGCCAGA
This sequence comes from Caerostris extrusa, assembly GCA_021605095.1. Lineage (NCBI taxonomy): Eukaryota > Metazoa > Arthropoda > Arachnida > Araneae > Araneidae > Caerostris > Caerostris extrusa. The sequence goes on along the minus strand of BPLR01009026.1, from coordinate 45,682 downwards.
AGTACGGTGATTGTGGAACAATATGGGTTTCATTTTTGGCGAAAAAGTCACGAAGAATCAATGCAGTGTGAGCTGACGCATTCAGTGATTTCGGTACCAATCGAGATTTGACGCGTTTGAGGTCCAAAATGGAATTGACCGATCCTTTTCAAATTCCAACATCATCAGCAAAGTCTGTAATTGTAAATCGATGGTTTGCAAGCACCAAATCTTTAATTTTTTTGGACATGAGCTTCGTCTTCAACGCGTTCTCTGCCTTCTTTGAACTGTTTTTACCACTTCTAAACATTTCTTTCCGATATAGGAATGCTTATAGAATGCCTTCTGCAACGTTACGTTTTCGCAAACAAAATGTAATGCAAGTTCTTTGCTCAATGAATTCTGACATTTCAAAAATCGCCGGAATCAGTTTTAGCGTCTCACAAAGCCAAACGTACTTCAAACACTAATGAATATTTTAACGTCAAATTTCACATAGATGTCAAGGATAGTGCCAGCAACCCAAAAGAGAAAAAAATTGAAATTCCATGAGTCCCGAGAATTTTAAATTGAAAATTGGTCTTACTTTTTGGACACAGTAATATTGTTACGCGACAGGTTATACATATAGACGCTGGACAAACAATAATAAAAATATGTGCCTACAATTAAAAATGAAATGGAGATTTGGGATTGGAAGAAATGGAGATTTTAACTCTTTATTACACTTCATTTAATCTTTTTAAGGACGTTTTTTTTTTTTTTTTTATAGCGAGAAAAAAAATGACTTAATTTTTTTTTTTTTATGCCGATTTATTCAATTTATAACGAAGAAATTCAAGAAGAGGAAGAAAAAAAAAAAAGGAAAAACAATAATGTTCTCATTTAATAGCAATTATAAATGAAATATCATAAATTCTGGGCATAAATTATTCATTAAATAATGAATAATTCATCAATAAAACTAATAACTGTTGTTATTTTTTATCGCTTATTAACTATTAGTTCAAATAAAAAAAAAGATGAAGAAAAAAAGTCATCGAAGGGTTTTGTTGCTCCATCATTTTGGATACGAAGACAAAAATAGAAAGTTAAAAAAAAACCTGTCCTGACATCAGAAGTTTGAAAATCCTCAGAAAGATTTCTTGACATCAGAAATGCTATTTCAGAGAATAATTTTGAAGTGCGTGGTTTTTTAATGACTGCATGTCAAGTAGAACAATTCATGGCGTTTTAGAATAACAACGAGTTCAACAAAAATTCAAATGAACACCCTTTTCAGTTCAAAATTATTCGAATCAATTGATTTATTCATCAATATATTCTTACTGCAATTCAATTGTTGTTCAATTTTGTCAATTCAATTTTTCCTTGTTTGGAAAACCCATTTCTGGCTACATAGTGAGGTTTTGATTGGCATATTTTCTATGCGGGGGCATTTTTTATGTGGTCCCTAGTGACGACATAAAAAGAAATGTTTTTTTAAATGTACTGCAAAAATCTATTTCACAGCTATTTATGAAGTTTCGGGCTATTTTCTGTTGTAGTCCCCCATACAAAAACAGATTTGGTAATATTTGTTTCAAGAATGAGTTCTCTGTATAGTTTGAGATACATCTATACACTTTGAAAAAAGAAATCAAAGGACCAGGTAGTAAGCAATAGACGTCAATTGAGTCTTAAAAACAGTGTCGGGAGTTTGAAGATTGTTGTCATCAACTGATCTGCCGCCGAAAAGTTTGCTTTCAGTCCATTAGAAGACCGTCTTTTGGCAAAACGTGCTCCCTTAGCATGCAGAAGAGGGCCGAGGTTCGAACCCGCTGGTTGCATCGTTGTAGCGACTACTTTAGACGCGATGTTTGGTTTTGTTTGTCGCTCTACGGTCATTTTGTGCACACGACGGCTAAACAGTTTAACAGGTTTTCGAACCCCCAACAAACATCTATGCCACCTCCAGGATTCGAACCTGAAGCCTTCGATACCAACAGCCAGAACGCTAGCCAATTGGTCATCAGGCCGCTTCCGAAATGAGGAGACTGTGTGACAGTGTAAAGCATCTCGCGTTCATAGTCAGGCTGCATGGTGGGAGTTTTTCGAGTTTTTCCCCATAATACATGAAAATGTGAGGCATTTACCCCTAAAAGACACGTTCTGGAAGGCATTGTCTACCTCTCATCAACCTGTCACGTTGGCAGATGGAGATATTTCCTCAAGTATTTTTACGGAGTGCTTTTATGGAACAAAGTATTTACAAAAATTGTTTTCTTTTATTTACGAAGAACAAAAATAATTCGTTGAAATTCTTTTTACACTGCATAAAAACCATGCGTACAGTTTAAGATATTGAAAGAAACATAAAATGTAATTATAAAAGGCAAAAAATAAATAAATAAAATAAATAAAAAATAAAATTAATAAATCTCCCACAAACCATAATTGAATTTATGCAATTAATTTCTATAGTCTGCTTCAGGCACGAAGAGGGGAAAAAATATCTACAATCAGTTTAATTAAGAACAACAACAACAAAAGAATAGTTTTTTCAGTTTAATTCATTAATTAAAAGATGTTTTAACTTTTAATTAAAGCGTCGACTTTCTTAAATGCAACAAGAAGAAATTTCAACTAATGGTTGCTTCTGCGAAAGGGGAAATAAAAGAGTAGAAACGTTCGTTGTTGCAGTTAGTTGCTCCTAATTAATGAAGTTTCCGTCTGCCCTCTTATTAACTGCTAAATCCTGAGCAAGAGATTCTCGCCGACCGCTGTGGTGGTGAGAGCCAGGTAGATGGTGAAATTACTGATATTTAACAAAGGAAATGTTTTGGTAGCAGAAGTTTATCGTTATATATAAAAAAATTTCTCCGTCTGTAATCCCGCCGATGTATCCCTTAATTAAAAGTTTTATACATATCTAGAAGTGGGTATCCAGAAAGCGGAAATCAATAGACAGAGAGACGTTCTTGAAGCTAATCAGGTCGAGAGTTTGAATGGCGAATGATGTGCCATGCCTTAGTTAGTGCGGCGTCTTCATTATGGATCTGTCTCGGCCTGGTCAAAGGGGATGTATGGAGAACCGTGATGGAAGACAAGGAGATGAGACATAGCTCAGGGTCCTTGACACACTGGAAATCAGATGGTGAGAGGTCAGGAGGCGCTGGTTTCTGGCTCAAGGGCAGCAGGCATGATACGTTGTGCTAGCGCTTCCAAAAAGAGTCATGCATGACTCTCAGCTTTCTTCGAGGGTGTTCTTTAAGGTTCGGCTGAAATCACAGATTTCATATTCTTATGACATGATTTAGTTTGTCAGGTTCATTAGACCTAGAGTTTCAAGTGGATTCCGAATTACTCATAAACATTCATACCTCCTCTAGGAGTCTGTAGAATTCAAGATCAGTGCATTTTCCTTTCGGTCATCAGACCCCTGTGACAGGAGCCTAGGTGAGAAGCAATATCGCAATACCCCATTTCCTACTAGCAATAAAATTCCGTTACGTTCTAATAGCTATATTTTTGTATTGCTGAAGGTTTGGTTTGTCTCTCTAAGGTCATCTTGTGCACTCGAGGGCCAAACAGGCAGGGACCTATAGTTTAAAGTGGATTCCAAACCACTCAAACATCCATGGCCCCGTTGGAACTCGAACCCGAAACCTGTGGTACCAAGCGCCAGAGAGCAAGTTGTTCGACCATCAAGCCCCTATTTTCTGAAGGAGGAGAGCTCTAACAATCTTGCTGACAATTCCCCCCCCACACACACATACACGATGTGTCTATGGTATTCTACATACGAATTCTGTCTTCGGGGCTGTCCTGGAGTCATTGTGACATGAAATAAAGCGAGCAGCAACATCTGCCCCAATTCTGGTAGGTGACTGAGGAAATTCCAGTTCGCATTGGTATGAGCTCTTATCCTTTTTGAACGAGGCACAGAAAAAGCATCTAACTCGATTTCCGTATGGAAACTTGCTGTACGAACTTGTGTTTTAGAAAAACCGGCGCGCTTTCCTTTCAAATATTCGCTTTTGTCGCCTTTAAGGTGCAACGTCAGGGTTAAGGGATAATAGAGAATATGCGCATGCTCATAGGAATAGCTCAGTAGTGAAGTATTACAGATACGCATGCGCAATAGGTACAATGTTTCCTATTGAGCATGCGCGCTAGGAAGAAAAAATATCGGACGATAAAAAAACATTATGAAAAAACTCTCTATTTGATTGAAATATTTGCATAACCAGCTTTATTAACATAGCGCTCCAGTACCGCAGTGAAAATTCAAGGGATATGCGGAAATGTGTGTTGAGACGGAAAACTACAAGCGGTGCCCACGAGCATTCTTTTATTACTATAGACGAACCAACATTATTAAATCGAATTTCGTCTCTGGATCACATGATGCATAATGATGTGTCGAAATTCTGAGAGAAAATGTCCAAATACTAAAGATCCATGCCATGTTTTGGACTCAATTTCTAAAAACTATTGGTATATTAAAATTTAATTTACCCACTTTTTTTCATTTTAATTCGTATAGAAACCTTAAATTAACACTTTATCTGTGCCCTCAACATCACTATTTGTATTCATGTATTTTTGAGAAAAGATCTTGTTAACTTGATAAAAATAGAACATTGATAGTATTTTTATTTCTAGATTGTGAATTAACAAATGATCTGTGACACGCATGGAAGATGTTCTTCAGAACAGGCGATTAATAAGTTATTTTATAAGATCATTTAAAAGATCTTAAGAAACATCTTAAGTTTATTTAAAAGATAATACGTCACAACTAATAATACCATAATAAGTATTACATATGCTCAGCTCGAAAGCTCTTCATACTTTTAGTTGATAGTTTGAACACCCTTCCTTTTGATTTTCCTTTGATGCTAAGATAGTAGAATTGTGTGAGCTATTTAGTAAAAGGCATTCTCTTCTTAGCATGTTAAAGACGCTGTAATAAATAACAATATTTAAATTACCCGTAAATATGTAAAATATATAAAATGTAGTCTATATATTCCTCAATGGTAGGCATCTCTGCAAATGACGAGATAAGAGAAGTTGATAGACTGCAGTACCCTCTGGTGTCGACATACAACAATGGGGATAGCATAAAAATATCCTCCATGTTTTGTCAAACACACGCAAAAAATTTCATCAAAATCGGTTGATATCTTTTTTAGGGTCTCAGCTATTTCAATCAACTTCACTTTACGGTTATCAGAAATTATTTTGTGGACTTTTTGATGTTTTCGTCGGTAACAGCCTCTTTGGGGCGTCCACTGCGCGCATCGTCCTCGGTGCTCATTTCGCCTCGTTTAAATTTAGCAAACCACTTCTCTACGGTTGATTTTCCTGGTGCAAAGTCCGAATAATGTTTATCAAGCAAAGCCTTGGCTTCAATAGTATTTTTTTTTTTTCGCCAAAAAGCATTGCTTTATTAACACACGAAATTCCTTTTTATCCATTTTTTTCAAACTAACAAAAGTGGCTTCACTAGAAATGCTATAACTCCCATACTAATAGTGCAACAGCTGTCAAATTTATACACGTGTCTTTTGAAGGTTAGGGCTAACTAAAAATTGTATGGATTTAATACTTGTAGCCCCATCTATGTGTACATTTCAGCCCACCTGTTATATATATATATATATATATATATATATATATATATATATATTCATTTCTTAAGATTGCTGTTATTTCTAAATTTTACGGGTAACTTGTCCATTGGCTCAGCCGATTATTATTATTATTATTATTTTATTTTCTATTAGGTATTCTTTCTTTTCTAATGAAATTTTGTTTTGAGTCTTTGAACAAAATTTCTGGTTTTTTTTGGATTATTTGTTCCTTATTTTTTTCCTCGTTCCATTTACTGAAGTAAAAAAGTTATTCATTCACTGAAGAGATAATAGCAGTGAGTGCACGACAGAATATGTCGACCCATTAGGGATTTTTTTGGAAATCTTTAGAAAAGCGTTTCTTTCATTGGGGAAAGACAGAGATTTTTTTCCCTTCTCAGAAGCTATGAAATAAACATGTGTCAGGGGAAAAAAATAGGTGGATGGGGAAAAAGCCTTACCTTTATGATCACTTGCAGAGATTCAACATAGGAGAGTTCTGTTTCGTACAATTCGCCCACAATATGAGTTCGTATGTCCTGAAATGATAAAATCACATGAATAAAACAAGTTTACAAACATCTTTTACAATGCCTAATTTTTTTCTAGGCAGAATTTAATGATTATCATTTTAGAATGTTATTAATATATTTTAGTAGCATTTTTAATTAATAATACAAAATGTGTATTGCAATAGTGTAATTGGACTTGTTGCACTTTATTACAAAGAATTGTAAAAAAGTGCATAAAAAATAAAAAATTAAAAATTAAAAAAAATTATATCTAAATAAATAAATAATAATAAAAAAAAATTTTAACCCCTATTTTCTCACTCTAAATCAGGGATGGGCAAACTCTGGCCCTCCGGAAGGTTCTATTCGGCCCGTGGATAGAATTTTAATTTGCCGGTCCGAGGCAAATTAGAAGAAACGTATATTTATGTATTATATATCCATCTCCTTTTCTACTTTGATTAAATATTATTTTTACAAATCATTAGCGAAAGTAAGTTTCCAAAATTTAATATCTGACGCCCAGAAAATCAGTGCTATGTTTGCTTCATCTTATATATGTGAACAAGTGTTTTCAACTGTTAACCTTAGAAAGAATTATTTCAGAAGTAGACTGACAGATGAGCATTTAGCCTCGTTCCTTCAAATCAGTACATCTCACTATAAGGAAGTTTTAAAAATGAAATCGCAATGTCATTCATCTCATTAACATATTTAAATTGTAATACTTGTATATTGTTTTTAAAATTTTAGAAAAATAGCCCGCCAAACTTTTATCTTTTCGATTTTTGACCCGCGACCGAAAAAGTTTGCCCATCCTTGCTCTAAATAGAAACAAAATAAACAGCTTGTTTACAATGCATAATAAATAAATGCTTAGTAAAAAAAATATTGTATTGTTCGTTTAAATATGTCCATGAACTGACATAAGAATTATATAATTTTACAAAAAAAGATGAATACACTTTACTTTTATTTCCTACGTTAAAAATATAAACATACAAAATAATACATTTTATGCAGCAAAACATTTAAGATCTAAAATGAACTCTACTTATTAAATCACTTGCATTTTTTGGAAGATTGAATCATAGTGCTGTTGCTAAAAAAAAATGTTGGCTGCAGCCTTTGTAGGCCAAACACTATGACGCATGCATTAAAACTGTAAACATTTTGCTTATCCTTTTATTCGTTTCCAGGGAAACGTAACTCATTTATAATTATATTCTTTTATTCTTTTTGGTTTTCTTTACGTGAATCTTAATGCTATTAACAGCTGTCCCAATAATAGTAACACTATTTTTACGCGGAATTCCAATGAAAATCTTGTTAAGAGTCTTTTTTTTTTTTTTTCCCATAACTGTACGCAAAAATGACCTTTGCGACAGCTGACACCTGTAACCCTGTCCCTTTTTTTTTTTTCTTTAATTCCAATTATTCAAGTCTCAGGAAATACAGGAGGGATGGAACAGGGGGAGTTTCACTTTTATGAACAATGTGTTTTTATTTCGATTTTGGTGGAACATACGAATCAATGTGCTTCAGTAGAGAAGTAAACATTTAAGTGTTAAAAAAAAAGTTTGCTCGATGTTTTCTTGTTCATCGGAGCCTCAGGTATTCTGCGCTAATATTAACGAAGGGGCGCTAGGTTATTCAATTCCTTCTATTAGATCACACTCTCCCTATATATAACTTGTTCAAAATTTCAATCGTTCATAAAATACTTCTTATTCATCAACTCGAGTTCAAATACATTTTTTTTTTAACTTGTAGTGGAGGACACTGGATGTGAATGCAGTTTTTTTTCAAATAGTAATTCAGTAATTAAATGTAATTAATTAATTTTAGTTTCTTTTTAGATTTAAGTTGCATATATCTACCAATAGATGGCGCCAGATAAGCTTAAAAATGAATGAAAATTATTTATAAAGGACTTTTCTGCAATATAGTGCGAAAAAAAGTAGGAATTGACTTACATTTTTTTTTATATATATTACTTGTTTTCTTTCGTCCAGTTACGGTTAAGTCTCTTGAAATACAGGAGGGATGGAGCTCCAGAGGGCGTTTCACTTTATGAACAATTTGTTTTTATTTAGATTTTGGTGAAGCAAGCGATGCAAAGCAATGTGCTTCAGTAGGAAAGTAAACATGTAAGTATTAGAAAAATAGTTTGCTCAATGTTTTCTTGGTTTGGTTTGTCGCTCTACGGTCATTTTGTGCACATTTTGGGCTAATTAAGACCGGGACTTGCAGTTTAGCGTTGGATTCCCAACCCCTCACAAACCTCCATGCCACCGCCAGGATTCTAACTTGAGGCCCTTAGTACCAAAGGACAAATTGGCAATCAGGCCGCCTCTTGTTCATCGGAGCCTGAAGTATTCTGTGCTAATATTAAGGAAAGATTGCTACATTATTTTTATGCATAAAGTTATGGATAGTGTTTTGAGAAGTGAGGTTTTGAATTTCGGACGATTACCCATTATACTTTGGAGGAATTATTTTTTTAAATGCCTTTCACGAGCAATACTTATTGATTCATTTAAATTTCTTTCACGAGCTAATCATTATATAATTAAATAATGTAAAAATTGTTCTAAAAGATCGTCCGGTGAAAACAAAGACAATTTTATTTCAAAGCGAAAGGAAAGGAAATTTTCGATGGGAGAACATCGTTTGGAACAGTGTTGTTTTAATTCTTATGGCCGTATGGATGGATTGGATGGATGGACTTATGTTATGGATTCTAATAAGATTGGATGGATGGACTTATGTTATGGATTCTAATAAAGATGGCTGTTATGCGTTTTGTTCTTACATTAATTTCTATATTTTATGGGTAACTTGTATATCGGCCTCGCCGATTATAATATTATTATTTTTTATTTCTTTCATACCTTAATAGGAGATTTTTAACTCTGTTGTTCCATTAGAGTAATGACCGCTTTGTCAAATATTTATTTCCTTTGCCAAAGCAGTCATTAAGGCTCGTGCTCACCAAGGCGAGAAGATGCAAGCGAAAACATTTGACCAATCACTAGCCTCACCACGGTCGCCTGAAACCGGTTTGCTGTCCGCCGCTTGAGTTGCCCAACTTTCAACTCGAAGCGGTTTTTCACTAGGCGTAATGCTATTTCTGACGTTTCGCTGTGAAGGGGTCGAAAAAATTTTGTCGCTTGCCTCTTGAATCTTCACGTCTCTCGCCTCGGTGGGAACGAGCCTTTACTCTAATGGAACAACAGAGTTAAAAAAATCTCCTATAAAAATTCTAAGGTATGAAAGAAAGATAAAACAATAAAATTATAATCGGCAAGAATCCCTTACGTATTTTAAAGGATTGCTATTAAATATATAATCTATTACATTTTAATATCCCGCTCAAAAAAGAATAAAGTATTAAATTCCTGAATACTTCCTTGGATCGATATATATTTGTGAACGTGTTTTTTGGCAGGAAGCTGAGAAATGAATAAATTCACTTTCAAGTTCTATTCATAAAAATCAAATCAAATATTTATTAAATCAATCTATCGCACATCAAATTCTGTATTATGGTATGTTCTTTGTTTTTGTTATAATATTTGTAAATATAAATGAAATAAAAATATAATAAATTTGTTTGTGTGTAAGTGGAGAATTCGAATTATTTGCATGCATTGTTAAAACTGTGGAGAATAACTGAAAATTAGAAAAAAATTATAGTTATGATGTTGTTATAGTTATGTTATTTATGTTATTGATTGTTAATAGTTATTTATGTTTTTAAAAAATGATGTTATTTGTGATTGATTCGGTTTGTTGCTCTATGGTCATTTTGCGCACACTTTGGGCTAATTAGACCGGGACCTACAGTTTAACGTGGACTCCGAACCGCGACCAAACATCCTTGCTACAACCAGGATTCGGACCTGAAGTACCAAATTGCCAATTGGTCATCAGGCTACTTAAATCATTTGTGAATAGTAAGGAAAGACACTATCTGTTCGCCAATGATTGAATTGAAATTTATGAATTTGTAATTTGCAGTACTTTTCCATCTATATATCTGTAGCTGTAACTTCGAGTAGTTTTGAAGAATATTTTCTCGTTGTGTTTCTCATTCTTTTTAAGTTTAATAAAATTATACTTTCAATTTAAGGCTTTGGGTTTTTCTTTTGGTTCTTTAATTATTTCAAATTTCGGAATTTTTGCTCGCTGTACGCTGCGTAATAACTCAAGAAAAGTGTAAAGTTTTGAAAGATGCTGAAGATTTATGACGTCAACGTTAGGCGCAACAGACGGTTGAAACGAAAAGTGAGTTCTTTTTTCTTTTTGTTTCTTACTGCAGCTCTGAAATCACTTTTTAAAGAAAATCTTTAAAGGAATTATAGGATTCAAGTGGAATTAATATTCAAGTGTTTATCATTCTATTTTTGAAAACTCGATAGAAATGGCTAGAACTATTAAGAATTTAATTTTGCTTCACCATTGTTGACAGAACCTTTAGTACATCTTTGTACATTTTGAAGAACAGGAAAAGGTGTTACGACATATAGTTCTTTATGATTGTTGTATAGGACAGAAATTTGGAGCACGATACATAGTAGGATCCCCCACAAACAGTTTCAGAAATCGACAAAAAATCAGTAAAGGATTATCTACTGGGATAGGATGTAGGTATCATATTTGGATAATGGAGATGGGATCTCTATATGTAACATTTCAAGAGGAACTTAAAGTGAGAATGCCTTTGCTTCTACTCACGAAGCAGTTACCTGAAGCTGCAACAGGTGAAAAACCGACCAAAAGAATTAAGAGGAGGACACTGTTTCAATAAGAAGATGAAAAGAAATCACAAACTATGGAATTAAATCGAAGTGAACGAAAAAAAGTCAAAACGATTATTATGGTGTAATGGAAATTGAGGTTTTTATGTCTTGCGTAAAGGAACCACAGTCATATGAAGAGAATTTTAATTGCTAAGTTTCTGGGGAAAGGTAACAAATTGCGTAATCGGTTTCTTAAAAAAAACAACAACACATGAGCACTTCCAGATAAAGCAAAAGCTCTTTCTTACAAATGTGCGCATCAAATCAAGAAAATTCTGATTGATAAATACAAGGCAAGGGTGATTAAATTCTATAATCAGAGGCAAGGGTATTGCTTATAATTAAAAGACCTTCAGTCTAGTCACAAAGCTAGGAGTCATTTATGAGGAGATTATGTAATTTAGACTGCTTTTCAACATAGTGATTTAGACGAAACCATTTATATGCCTCTATAATGAAGGCCATGATGATACTACTAATAATGCTTGCCAACTCAAGAAAAGGTTTTCCGTGGATAAGTTCACATAGATGTTTCGGAAGATTTCCGTTTGACGTTGGACAGTGAGGCAGATAAATACTTATTTATTCGAAGGCATTTATTATTCGACATTTATTTACACCACTTTACTGGAATGATGGAACTACTCATGAATAATGCTCGAGAATCTTTACAGATAACCCAAAGGGGTTCAAAATCCCCAGCGTCACATTTATTAGTAGTAGAAGCGTTGCGTCTTGATATTGGGGATGTAAAAGGGAACAGGAGGCATACGACACTAAAAGATTTTTAGTATGAGCGACCACAGACCATGCATACACACACTTTGAAAGAGATTGTACAGAAAAAGTTAAGGTACATCCATATTTTCTCATGACGAGGACTACAGATTCCACAATATATTAAATAATTCAGATTTATCGTTGACATTTTTAAATTTCTCAGCTTATTATTTTCGCCTGCTGACTCCTTTAGAACTTCTGCTTGCTAAATTTTCCAAATCATTCCAGAGAGTTTTACATTTAGAATATTCTGTATTTTTCCGTTTAGATTGAATATTCTGTATCTATTATATCAAATAAAGTTTCTTGTTCTCACCATTGTTTGTTTAATTTCGACAAATATAATCACGAATATTTCTTCGGAAATGCATAAGAAAAAAATGAGGGAACAATAAAAGCGGATATTTAACAAACTTTTTAAAAGATAAACTTTAAAAACAAGTGTATAAAGGAAAGAACAAAATACGTAAAAGTATGTTTTTAACAGAGAACTATTATTATCTAATTAATTCATAAAATTTATTTTGGATATAACATAAAGGAATTGAAATGAGAGAAAAAAAAACCCACGGAGGTTGAAACTCGAAACCATCGGGGCTGATGGATTGAACGTTATAAAACAATTTGTAAAGGCAGTACATAAACGATATAGAAAACATTCTATATCGTTTATGTGTATAGAAATAAATGCTTCTATTTCGTTCAGTAAATTCACGAAAATTGCTGAGAGGTTAGTCCCATTATTTTGATTTGTTACAATTCCATTCTTGTCCTACGCATAGAATAAATTCCAACTCAATCGATGATTTGACTTCTCTCTGTAATAATTAACGTCTCGCTATGCGGGAGATGTTAATTATTTGACAACATAATTGCGATGAAAGAAAAGTAGAAAAGTAATTTTGACATGATAATATTGCCGAATTAAATATCAGTATCTATTAATCGAATAATTATTCTACCCCTAAATTTGTATTTTTTTTTCTTTTGTATTAAATATCTGTATTCATTGTTGGAGTTATATTTATTCTATTAAATCGTTTCACAGTTTTGATGTAATGTCTTTTTATTTGCATATTAAGTTTGTTACTGTTTTTTTGAAAACTTTTAGACGCGAATTTGTTTAGAAATTCATATTTTTTTTTAATCACGTTTTTTAGAATAAGACGAATGTTTGAATTGAGATTTGAAATGATTGAGGATGGACAGCAAGACTGAAATATTTTTCTAAAGGCATCCCTATTAAATTAACTTAGTTTATCCTGTTTAACATGATATAATAAAGTAAAATATATCATTTATTGATACCCTTGAATCCAGATTCTACTACTTCCTAGTTATTAATAATTGTATAACTATCAGTGATTGAACTACACCAAAATTTATAACTGATTAAAAGACTTCTTTTTGTTTGAAAATGGTTCACTGCAAAAGGATGATGTCTTCTGAATCTTGGCTGCATATATTCTCCCCCCTCCTCCCGAAAAAAATCAACAGTATTCCATTTCTCTAAAATGGTTCAATTTCAGCATTTTCTGCCTTCTGAATTCACTTAAAAGGATGAATTGGAAGAATAAAGAAAGTTTCATACGCTCGTCGATTTCAATTTCAGAATTGATTACTCGAAGTTTAACTTCAGTTCCACTCAAGTGAAATGACAACACACTATCCAATCAATACAGAACCCGCATAATCTGCTTTAATGTAAAGAACTCCTTTATCTGAAACCCTCTTGCATGTAGCTTTTGGCAACGAAATATTTTAAAGACGTATTATAAAACATGCCTTAGAGATATCCTTTTGCATTCGTGATGAAGTCAACTCAACTATCATATCCTTAATGAAGCAGTGGTTCATTATTCTAAGGAGTGAAATATAGCTACCATTATGCCTATTTACGATTTAATAACATTTAAATATTTAAAGTAAAAACGGAATATTTACAACAAAAGTCTGCTGTTACATATGGTCAATCTTTTCCTAGCATGTGTCATCTCTTGTGTCTTTTTGGCGGCCTGATGGCCAATTGGCTAGCGCTCAAGTTTTTGGTACTATAGGCTTCAGGTTCAAATCTTGGTGGTGCCATTGATGCTTATTAGTGGTTCGGAATCCACTTTAAGCTGTAGGTCCTGGTCTAATTAGCAACGGTCATTTGGTCCTGCGCACCAAATGACCGTATAGCGGCAAACCGAACCAAACTTCTGCCTTTATCCGATCCTTTTTATCCGACGTTCTATCCCCTCTGAATGTTAGCAATCCAGGTTAGCCCCCGGGGTGCCAAGAATGTTCAGAAGTGTTCCCCATTTCACTGAACTTCTATTGCTGAACGCTATCCCGCATATAGAAACTATTTTCAATTCCGACACAGTGAAGTCTATCCCCGAGAAACACACATGTTACAATTTGTTTGTGTCCCCCTAACAAAATAGTTCACATGCTACACCTTACACATGGTAATAAAATAGAATGAGAACAACAACAACAAAAAAATAAAAAATTATAAACAAACACATAAATACTAGAATAAATATAATTAATAATTAAAATATTTATTCATTCATAAAATAGCGATATTTAGAAATTATTGCTTCCATTTGAACGAGTTCCTTAAACATTTTCAGCCTTTTTCATCCGCTAAAATAAGAACTAACTGAATTGCATCAACGGAAAACTCTGTTTCTATGGATCATTGATTGAGGCTGGTTTTCACAACTCTTTTCATGCACTTTTATGGTTATGGGAGGTGATTTATCCCCGATTCTCCAACTCTTCTCACATGAGATAATAAAAATCGATTCTTCTTTCCTCTCCCAAACATTGTTTCCAATAACTAGAAAACCTATTCATAAAATCACCCTACTTTAGCCACACGTACCTGGACAAAAGGCCTAACATCTATTTTAACCGCTTAAAGGTTATGTGCTATATTAGCAAGCTTTTCTCCTACAAGTGGTCACCTTTGACACCACAGGCTTCAGGTTCGAATCCTGGCCTGTGGCATGGATGTTTGTGAGTAGTTCGGAATCCATGTTAAAATGTAGGTCCCCGTCTAATCAGCCTAAAGTGTGCACAAAATGACAGTAGAGCGACAAACCAAACCAAACCAAACTTACAAGAGGTCAGATAACAGGCTTTAAAAAATATATTTCTACCATTTGATTATAATAATTCTTGCGGTATCACTTACTTCCAAAGTACTGTAGTCCCTGCCCCATTATAGATGATTCTTTAAAATTTATGGCTTCATAATCAATTCAAAAGAGTTTACCATCCGTTTCATCTATTGAAATTTCGCCATCAAAGCTGGCATTACCGATTTCAAACCTGAATCCATTAAGTTCTTTAATCTCAGAATCAGTCCCGCCTGTTTTAGTTACTTGAGCGACTGTATTTTCTTTTGGTCAAAATTTCTTTATATGTTCCACTTCTTGACATTTATAACAAGTAAGTTATTTTACGATTCCCGTCTCATGTAATTCTATTTTCCTGTTCTTGTGTTTCCTGTTTTCTTTCTATTGACCGGTGCCGTTTTTCACTTTCTGGTTATCGTAGTAACATTTCCTCTTCGTTGAATTCTCTGGTTGTTTGCAATCATATTGGAAATTTGTTGAAGCTCTAGGAAATCAAGAAATTGTCGATTTCTCGGATTAATTTAGAAACCGAGAGCCAATTTTCGGTTTCTTTTCTGCGTATATGTGATTTTCACGAACATCTTTTATTTCATCTGCGACTATTATTTCTCTAAGCTTTTTCTTGGTTTCAATTTGAGTTCTAAGGCAGTTTCAATTTACAGACATGTTGCAATTGGTCTTGAAACAATTATAGAAAATTTTCTTGTGTTGCAAATGAAGTAATCCGATGTCTTGGTGATCAATGTTCTTAATGTTTTCGTAGTCCCCAAACCTCTTCATCACTCAGCATCGTGTTTGGTATAACATCCTTTCAAATATGTCAATATCATTTCCCGCTGAAAATCATCTGGGACCTCTTGCAGTTCAAACGTCGCGGGGTTGAAAGAGAAAGGCCATTCTTCTGTTCCCACTGGTGGATTACAAATGACACTTTTCATTCGCCTGTGAGAAATCCAGAAAGGAATTTCCTACTCGTCTAGTTAAATTGTAGGTCACGGTCTAAATAACCTAAAAGTGCGCACAAAATGACCGTAGAGCGATAAACCAAACTAAACTACTATGTCTAACTAGTCCTCTTCTCTCTGATTATGTTTTAATTTCATTTCATGTTCTCGCTCTCGTTTGTTCCTTTCGTTCCGCTTCCCCTTTAGACTAGCACTTTCAAAAGCTACAGTTAATTCTGGACCTAAATGGCCGAGTGTCTGGCGCTCGGTGTCACAGGTTTCGGGTTCGATTCCTGGCGGTGCCATGGATGTTTGTAGTGGTCGGAATCCCCTTTAAACCGTAGGTACCGGTCTAATACGTTTGTAGGGCATTGTCTTGAGGTTTAGTCAGTCTTCAGCCCACATGCTTCCTTCCTAAAATGAAGCTGCATATTGCTATTAGCCATGGCCCAGTGGGGATTTCTGGACCCTTGTGTAGGCTTTCCTACACCAGGGGGATTTTAACAAAACACAATTAAATCTTCTAAAATTAATTCTTGCAAATTGAAATTTGCGATGATTTTTTTTTATATCTACTATTTTAGAATTTGGAGAGACTTGCTCTTCTAATTAATCCACTAAATCTTCTTTTTTGAATCTGGCTAAAGTTGACAAGATGCTCTCCTTCTTTATTTAACCCAATAACAATAATACCAATGACAGCAACCGGATAATCTATATCTGACCTACTTCTATCTGCTGAAAAAGAAAGACAACCTTTCATGTCAGATAAGAACATTTTGCATGAAATCCTTTTTCAACATTTTCACTTTTGAAATATTGTTTGGTAGAGATCAATTAACTTTATAAGGAAGATTAACTAATGACTTGAGTAACTCTTTAATTTTTCAATGTAAGTTACTCGTTGCTAGTATGGAGAATTATTTGCAAACAAAATTTATACTTAACAAAAATTTAGTTTTTCCAAGTTCAGTTACATCAAATTTACTTTTAATGAAGTTAATTGTATCATGAATTAAATCTTTATTATTTTGCAAAAACATCTGCATACACAATCAAAATAACACTGTTAAATTTATATACACAGTTGCATCAATATAATGTAACGATTCCTAGACTTGTCAAGATAAAATCAAGTTCATTGCTCCATTGTATTGAACTCTGGTACAAGCAGTAAATAGATTTAATGAGAAAGCAAATTTCATTTTCGAATACTTTTATTTCATGCCCAAGTGGTTGTTTCACATAAATTAATTCTTTTAATTTACCATTAAGATATGCAGATTCCTCATCCAGTTGTACATTGCACCAATACAACATGGATGCCAATAATAAAAAAAAAAGTAATTTAACCATCGCAAAATTAACTACCGGGCAAAATATCTAATCAAAATCAATTCCTGTCCTTTTACCTAACACCTCGTGCTACTGATCTAGTTTTATGGTTCTTTGGTATAATTTCTGCGTCTTTCTTTATATTAAATACCCACGCACTTCCAGTTATAGGAAGAACATTAATTGGTGGTTCAACTGAATTTCCTACTTTATGGTCGTTCATTACAAGAAGCTCTTGCATTGCATCGTCTCTATTATCGGAGCTAAGTTGCGTTTTTTCGAACGACTTAAGAATTTCTACGCCATAGCATTCATGCTGAAATATGTCATGTAATTCAGCACTTTGAAAACTAGTAACTTTATTGCAATCTACACTTTTTGGATTTGACAATTTTTTTGAACTTCTTTTTAAAAATCTTACTTTAGTATTATATAATGAACGTCAATGCATTCACTAATATTACGGGGTCTTTATAATTTTTCCCAATCATCATTATTTAAAGGATAAATGTTTTCAGGGATTTCTTAAATTTTAATTTTTTTCAATTTGATTAACTATTGAAGGATCTTCAGGGCCAATTAAATCTTTAGATTTAATCGCAAGATCGATTTTTATGGGGATCGCTTCAATCCCTTTACGTTTCTTAGAATGAAAATTCTTTACTCTTTAGTATTCAAAGCGTAGCCAATTAAAATTTCAAGCTTACACTGCGTAAAAAAATAGAAGGACAGTGTTTTTTTCCCAATTAATATCTCTTATTTTCTCCTAACTACCAGATATTTATGCAGATTTAGTTTAATGACCCTTTTTTTTCATTTTAGGCAAAAATTAAACATCTATCAGTAATATTAATAATAAAATCAGTATATATAATTTCCGATGCGTAAAAAAAAAAAAAGTAGAAGGACACTTGCTAATATATTTAATTTAATGAGTTGTTCTTTAGTTAAATAGTGATTTTGTACTTTGTTTTATCCTTTTCTGTCAAAAAAATCTGATTTGTTTAAAAGTTACGTTGTTTTTCCGTTCTCTGAAATGCCTAAAGGAATAACTTTGAACGATTTTCAAAAAGGCCAAATTTCCGCATATCAAAATGATGGTAAAGGTGTCAGAGAAATTGCTCAATTGTTGCAGGTGAGCCCCAATACAGTTTCAAACTTTATCAGAAATCCTTATAAAAATGGAAAGAAAAAAGAAGACTGGTAGACCGAAAAAGTTAACACCACATGATGAAAGAAAACTTGTTCGTGTGCTTAAGAAGAACAAAGGAAGTGTTTCAAAGGCAAGAAATAAAGCAGGACTTAATCATGTGACGAAACAAACAGTTTACAACTATATTAAAAGATCTAAAAATTCATTTTCAAAAAAACGGAAAACATCATCCTAAGTGGACACAAGCTCACATTCATAACCGTTTAGCGTGGGCTAAGGAGCACATGTCCTGGACTACAGAATGGACTTCTGTGATATTTTCCAATGAAAAGAAATTTAACTTAGACGGTCCAGACGGATATCAGCACTACTGGCATTGTCTGTGGAATGAAGACGAATACTATTCAACACGACAAATGGGAGGAGGGAGTTTAATGGTTTGGTTGGCTGTTAGATACGGAGGAAGGACAAGTCTGGTTTTCTTAATATGTAGGCAAAAACATACAGACTACATTCAAGTGCTGAATTCCGAGCTTCTTCCTTATAGCTCTGACTTGGGGGTGAAGAGTGGAAGTTTCAGCAAGACGGAGCTTCCATTCACACCGCGACTGGAGTCAAAAATTGGTTCCTAACAAATGATGTGGATGTTTCACCATGGCCAGCCAAAAGTCCTAACCTTAACATAGTGGAAAACATCTGGGAAATGCTAGTTCGTCGAGTTTATGCTGATGGAAGGCAATTTGATTCGCTAACTCAACTTCGAGAAGCATTGAATGACCTCGTGGGACAATTTTTGTCAAACAGATGTTCAATCTCTATACAATTCACTTCCAAACAGAATATTTGAAGTTATAAAGGCCAATGGGAAGAACATATCTTATTAAAATCACCTTATTTTTTCATTCATTTATAATGCTGTCCTTCTACTTTTTTTACAAAGTTTCAAAAAAGAGAAACTATTTTTGTTGCCATTAATATTCTATGTTTGAATATCATAATTCTGATGTTAAAATTGTATTTTTTTAAAATATTTGTAAAATGTTTCTAAAAAAATTTTAGTAAAAATAAAATATTTTTCGGTTATTGTTACAAAATCAAGTGTCCTTCTACTTTTTTACGTAGTGTAGTTCGAGGTTGAAGTTTATTCCTATTACCTTTATGCACAAATTTAAGTGATCCGAAAATTTTACTCTAAAACTAATTCAATTCTTTTTACTAACTAAACTCTAAAGCTCGATTGGAGTAGAAACCTTCTGTTAATTTATGCTCCCACCTATTTCTAATAGGAACATATACAACGAGAACTGCAGCCCAAAAACGTGGTTGTAAACCATTGTCTTTGAAACATGTTTGATACATAATTTACCAAGAAAATCTGTTTATGTATAAACTCTTAGCCCGTTATCTGATCTTATGCACTTCAATTTACAATCAGTCTCATGTTTCTACTTCAACTAAATTCTCAAAACAAGGCGAAAACTTTAATTTTACTTTTTAATGTAAGTACTTCTATACAAGAATACTCAGAAGAATACAAGAATATCATACGAGAGTAATGATCAATAACTGATATGAATACTTTCTATCACCTAAATGCTGAACCGGAGAAGATACTCCCCAAATACAAATATACTCTTTCTAGAACTCAAGTTGATAAAGTACTCTAGTCTTTCTAGCACTTCTTTTACGAACATAAATTCTAGTTTAAGTACAGTGTGTAGTGCTTCTTTTATAAATCCAGTTTCTTTAAAGAAACTTTGTTTATTTTGAAACTTTACAAAACATCGCATTTTTTATCGTTAGGCTTAAAATATAACTTCTCAATACTTTAACAATATTATTTCTGATCGTGTGTTCTATCAGATGAATTTTAAGAAGACCAAATCTTCGGTTTAATGTATCAATATTTAAAGTTGCATATACAGATTCTCTTTATTTAGATAATCCTTGAATTAAAACAAATAATTACCCTTTTAAAATATATAATTTATCAGTTAGAAACACAGTAACAAAATATTTAATATTTTTATAACGCCTTACTTATTACCCCACGTGATTATTTTCTTGTTAAGTCAATATTTGAACCTCTTATTAAATTTCTACGCAGTTTGGGTGCATACAACCTGCTTTTAACTTTATTAGTTATTATTAGCTATCAATGCCACCCAACCCTAGAACTTCTTATCACCTACTAGTAAAGTTCTTAAAGTCCTAGTAAAGTCCTTGTATAGTCCTTATCAATTACTGGTAAAGATGCTATACTTCCCCTAAAATTGTAAAACACAATGTAATATGGCAGCTGAATCGATCAGAAACTCTTCCAAACTCGTAATTCAACTGTTGGAAAGACGATATTTGTGTCGGCTGAGAAAACACTTCTTTCGTCTGTATTCTGTTGTGGGCCAGATGGCAGAGTGGCTAGCGCTCTGATGCTCGGTACCACAGGCTTCGGTTTCTAGTTCCCGCGGTGCCATGAATGCTTGTGGGGATTCGTAATCTACTTTAAACCGTAGGACCCGGTCAAAATAGGATCGTAGATCGTTGTTGAGGGTAGTGTGACTCGCATCTGTAGAGTATCTTCAAGCTACACGTGCCCCTTGGGCGGCCTAAAATAGTAACTTCTATTCATCCCTAAATGAGTAACAGCGATTCTGAAGCATTCGTCTTCGATATGCCCCACCATTCCACAGTGTCTGCACAGTACCAGACGAGATCCAGATTATTGTATTCTGGTCGACCCATGAGTTCAAAACATACAACTAGTTGAGGGTTATTAAAATCAGAATTCCTTTTTTTCGGCTATTCTCTTGTTCAATGTGCTAATACTTTCCTTAGAGCTCTTTTTCATAGCATAAAAATGAACTGTCTCTATATTGTCAGCTGCATCAGAACAGTTTCTTCTGTATTCTGTGATCTCTTGATGTTTCTGAAGCATTCGTCTTCGATATGCCCCACCATTCCACAGTGTCTGCACAGTACCAGACGAGATCCAGATTATTGTATTCTGGTCGACCCATGAGTTCAAAACATGCAACTAGTTGAGGGTTATTAAAATCAGAATTCCTTTTTTCGGCTATTCTCTTGTTCAATGTGCTAATACTTTCCTTAGAGTTGTATTTCATACCATTGAATTCCTTGAGCAGACTGGTAAGTCTTGTACGGAAACTTGGTCCAAAATATAGGTTCAAAGTGTCCGCTACAGTTTTTCAGTCATCGGTGTTTGCTATCAATGGGAGAAGCTTTCTTTTTCGATGCCTTAGTAGATAGTCGTATATGGCTTGTGCTTACACCATAGGAGCAAAGCTTGGTTTTTTCAGATGTACTGCCCGGTTACGGAACATCAGTTCCACAAATAAACTCCCAAATACACAATACATGAGGATTACTTTCATTTCCGCTTTACAAGATGCGAATTTTAAGTCTGAAAGCTTGGAGAATTGAAATATGTCACCATAAAACTCCGCCATCTTCACAAATTCGAAGTTTTTTCTTTATCAAATGAGCTATTTTCTTATAACAATGGTGGAAAAAAAGACCCACGACAGCATATATTTTTAAACAAGAAATAATTTCGCCAGGTTTAAAGGTATCATAAGACAATGTAGCATTACTTACGTGCAATAATGCTTCAGGTAACGGGTGCTCACATGGTAAAACTAATGCCGGTTTACAAATCTCTCAAATCTCGTGCAATGAAACACATAAATAAGAGTAACTTATCGCTATACTAGGCAGCAAATAAAAAGCTTGGATGACTGCTAAATTATTTAAGAAATGGTTTTTAAACTGTTTTGTACTATATGTAGAAAACAACTTAAAACAGAGAAATTTAGATTTCAAAGTTCTAATTATATTGGATAATGCTAAACCATCTACAAGATTTAACTAACTTAAATTTCAAAATATAGTCTTTTACTTCCAAATACAACTGCTTCACTTCACCCCCTTAGATTCGGGAATTATAGCTACCCTTAAAACCAATAAAGTAAGGAGATCATGGCAATGGGCTTTGAACAAGATTGATGGTGAATCGATGGACGTTAAGAAGGCGTGGAAATTCTTCACAATTTCGGAATGCATTAATCTAACAACTCATCCATCAACGAAATGAAACCGACGAAATTAAAGAGTTGTTACAAAAAAATATATATATATGAGCGGAATCAATCGAAAATGAAAATTTCATCAAGACAGCAGAAAACAGAATGGATGTAGTAATAGATGTTGCTAAGTCTCTAGGAGGGAAAGGTCTTGGCAATAGGTATAGGTCAATAGTCGGTCTTTTTATACGTATTGCAAGTTATAAAAGGTGATAGGACTATTACTTGTGGAAATATTTTAATGGAACTAGATTATATGTTTAAATCTTTTTTATGACATCGAAGGATTACAGGTGGAAAAAGAAATGGATGAAGCAGTCCTGTTAGAAATGATATCTGGAATCCATGATAATTCAGAGAATGATAGAATAATTGAAGATGAAGTACTCCATTCTTTGAATACTCTATCCAGAATAAAGAAAGTCCTGGGCTTAGCTTAACAGTTAAAGTTATATTTCTTAAATGAAAATCCTTCAAAGGAAAGGAGCACAAAGATTGAAAAAGAACGTCATAAGTGCTTATATAACTCTAAAAAGAAATTTATAATCTTTTCAATAAAAGCAAGAAAACTAAAATGACACATGATTTTCCAAAAGGTAGTGATCATTCGGGAAATCTGAAGAAAATGTAGAAAAAAAAAAAAAGTCAGAGAATGACGACATCTTGCAGAAAAGAAAATGGTCACGGTTAATAATGCTTAGTAATGACGAAGAAAACATTGTTAAATTCGTATTGATGTGTATTACTTTCTTAATATATAGGGCCTGATGGCCGAGTGGCTAGCGGTCTGGAGCTCGGTACCACAGGGTTCGGACACTAAAAGAACAATGGCGCTTCTGGCACTCATGAGAAGAAACTGCGATGAGTCTTTGATAAGTTTATGGGGCGCGTATAAGCATGGGTATACAAACATTAGCTTTCATTTATTGATATTTGATTTGAATCTGATCTTGTACTTTGAATATTAAAGACAGATAATCACGCGTATCCCTAAGTACCTGATGGCCGAGTGGCTAGCGCTCTGGAGCTCGGTACCGCAGGTTTCGGTTCGAGTCCCGGCGGTGCCATGGGTGTTTGTAGTGGCACGGAATACACTATAAACCGTATGTCCCAGTCTAATAAAATCGTAGAGCGTTGCAGGGGTAGTATTACTCCGCGTCTGTAGCTTATCTTCAAGCTACACTCACCCGCTGGGTTTTTGTTAAGTGAGTAACGTCGCTGCAGTTCTTGCTTATGGCATAAAAGACAACTGTCTGATATTTATTTGCCAGCTGCATTAGAAGGAAAAAAAACCCTACTTAATATATATTTATATTACTTCTTTTTAATGTAAGTAATACTTCTCAATATATATCTATGTATGTATATGATTTGAATGCGTGTCTATTTTTTATTAAAGAGAAGCACAGGACTTACCAAAATTCTATCGAGAAATAAGTTCTACAGAATTGGTTTTTACACACAAGTAATATAAAAAAAAATTTTTTGAAGTCAATTCCAATTTTTTTTTTTCACTCTATTGCAGAGAGTCCTTTATAAATAATTTTCATTCATTTTTTAAGTTTATCTGGCGCCATCTATTGGTAGATCATGCAACTTAAATATAAAGAAACTAAAATTAATTAATTAAATTAAATTACTGAATTAATATTTGAAAAAAACTGTATTAACATCCAGTGTCATCCACTACAAGTTCAAAAATAAATTTATTTGAACTCGAGTGGACGAATAGAAAGTATTTTATGAACGATTGGAAATTTAAACAAGATATACATAGGCAGAGTGTGAACTAATAGAAGAAATTGAAAAATAACTTCCTTTGACACTTCTGAATAAAGATATTTCTCAAACTGTTGGAAAGGTTATTGTATCTTTACATTCAATAACCACAGACATTGAGCGCTTCTTGTAGGAAGTATGCAAAAATTGTTACAACTTAGCACACTCATTGCAACAATGAACAAATTCTTGTTAAGAAAAGCATCCTCTTCGGTCATCACACAAAAAAAGGACGCGCTTGTAACTCGGAGGGTTTCCATGGCAACCGACTTCGTGAGAGAGAGATGTAGGGGGTAGGGGTCTGTACAGCTCTTCATTAGGTGTCGTAAGAAATGCGCGAGGTGTGTTCAAAAGGAGGTTTATTCAATAAGGCATTCTCGAATGGCACCGTGTTTACCTGAAGAAACGAGCGTGTTAAATTTTCCCTCCGGAGGGATTTGTAAATTCAAAAGAACGCTTTTATTTATTTATTTATTTATTCATTTTGAATTTATAAATAAAGTTTGCGAAATTATAATGACAATGCTTGTCGCACGATGCTGCCCATTTTTAAATGTGAAGTTGTCGAGACGCAAATATTTTTTGATGTTTGTCTCCATTGCAGACATTACTTACGGCGAATAAATTTCTGGATGTCCTAACTGATATGCGACGTGCTCGACAATCGCATCGCCACCAGCTGCAGGGCGGATTTCTTTTTTTCCCTCTGCGGAAGTAATTGTTTGAAGAGCATGTCGGATTTTGTTATGTTCAGCATGAAACAAAAAAGGTATTGTTGCTACACAAACAATGGTCTTCGGCAGCGTGAGAGAAAAATTACAAATCGGGCCAACTTGTTTGGTTTCCGCGCGATTGGGTTGTTTCATACAATTAAGCTAATTAGTATAAATGTTGAATGTGAGCGCAGCGATGGACCGACTATTTGAGTAGAAATGACACTTTGCTTAAAGTTGAAGGTAACGAAGTCTAATAAGGTCTATAGGACTCTCATAATGTTCTCTTCAGCCGTTGTCGGGCTGTTTTCTCATCTCTAAAGATATTATTTCTGTGTCAAATATTCAATATTATATCATATATTACAGGGCCTGAATGAACGAGTGGCTAGCGCTCTGGCGCTCGGTATCACAAGGTTCGAGTTCCGGCGATGCCATGGATGTTTGTAGTGATTCGGAATTCACTTCAAACCTTAGGTCCCGGTCTAATAGAATCCTAGAACGTTGCAGGGGTGGTGTTTCTCACGTCTGTAGCTTACTTTCAAGCTACACACACACCCTGGGTAGTGTTAAATGAGTAATGTCGGTGCAGCCCTTGCTTATGGCATAAAAGACAACTATCTAATATGTCTTTGCCAGCTGCATTAGAAAGAAGAAAAAAACTTCTTAATTTATATTACTTCTTTTTAATATATATATTATTTCACAATATATATCTATATATGTACATAATTTGAATGCATGTCTATTTTTAATTCCTTCCATTAGCTCACACTCTCACAGTATATATCTTGTTCAAATTTTCAATCGTTCACAAATACTTTTTTATTTATCCACTCGAGTTCAAATACATTTTTGAACTTGTAGTGGATGACACTGGATGTTAATAGTTTTTTTTTCAAATATTAATTTATTCATTAAATTTAATTTATTAATTTTAGTTTTTTTAGATTTAAGTTGCATATATTTACCAATAGAGGACGACAGATAAACTTAAAAAAAAGTGAATGAAAATTATTTATAAAGGACTTTCTGCAATATAGAGAAAAAAAGTAGGAATTTACTTTAAAAATTTTTTTTATATATTACTTCTTTTATTAAAGAGAAGCACAGGACGTATCAAAATTCTATCGAGAAGGAAATTCGAGAGAACTGGTTGTTACAGTAAAAAATAACTTCGCTTGACACTCCTGAATAAAGATATTTCACAAACTGTTTGGAAAGGTTATTATATCTTTCAATTCAATAACCACAAACATGAGCGCTTATGTATGTATAACAGGTATGCAGAAATGTTTACAACTTAGCACACTCATTGCAACAATGGAAAATTCTTGAAGGAAAAGCATCCTCTTCGGTCAGCGCACAAAAAGGACGCGCTTGTCATTCGGAGGGTTTCCATGGCAACCGACTTCATGAGAGAGAGAGATGTAGGGGGTGGGGGGTAGGGGTCTGTACAGCTCTTCATTAGGTGTCGTAAGAAATGCTCGAGGTGTATTCAAAAGGAGGTTTATTCAATAAGGCTCCTCGAATGGCACCGTGTTTACCTGATGAAAAGAGGGTGTTAAATTTCCCTCCGGAGGGATTTGGAAATTCAAAGGACGCTTTTATTTGTTTATTTATTCATTTTTGAATTTATAAATAAAGTTTGCGAAATTAGAATGACAATGCTGCCCATTTTTAAATGCAAAGTTGTCGAGACGCAAATATTTTTGATGTTTGTCTCCATTGCAGACATTACTTACGGCGAATAAATTTCGTGATGGCCTAACTGATATGCGACATACTCTACAATCGCATCGCCACCAGCTGTAGGTTGGATTTCTTTTCTTCCCTCTGCGAAGTGGTTGTTTGAAGAGCATGTCGGATTTCGTTATGTTCAGCATGAAACAACAAGGTGTTTGCTACTCAAACAATGGGCCTTCGCATGCATGAGAGAAAAATTAAAAATCGGGCAGTCCTCTTTGGTTCCCGGGCGATTGGGTTGTTTCATATAAGTGAGCTAAGGAGTATAAAGGTTGGATGTGCGCAGCGATGGACCGACTATTTGAGTGGCAACGATACTTTGCGACACAATGCAAAACCAGTAAAAATAAAATTCAAATATTACAAAATAAAATTCTTCGGATCATCACTGGGGCACCTTGGTTCATTAGAAATAGTGTTTTTACATAATGACCTCAATATTGATGCAATAGATTCTTATATAACCAAACTTTCTCGTAAATTTTTTATTAATATTCAAAACCATGAAAATAGCCTGATTCAATCTCACATATTCTTTGCACACAACCAAGGAAAATACAAATTTCCATTTTCAACAACAAAATGGTCGGCTGACCTCAGACCTCCATAAAATTCTTGAATTCCTCTTTCTTACATTTAGAAAATAAAATTAAAATATAATAAAATAAAATAAAATTTTTGTCCCCTTCCTCCATTATCTACGTTTGTTTGTTTTATTTGTTCATGAACCAGCTGAGGACGTCAAACTGGTATGGATCCCTTTCTATCATTAACACAAATCGTTGTAAGACTACACTCCCGATAGCGTTCCCAAATTCAATTCCTCCCTGCCTCACTTTTTCCTTTGCAATTCCCATAGTTTCACCGCTGTCTACTGGCTTTCTTAGTTTAATTTTTTTTTCCCGTGCTTCTGATTTTATAATTGAAATAGGCTCATCCTAAATTTACTAAAACTTTTAATTGATACTTTATTTTACTATTCACACAACTGTGTAGATGTGCTCTAATGAGCACAGGAACACGACCCTTATTCAATCTCGTCACGGCACGAGGAATGTAACGAAGTCTGATAAGGTATATAGGACATATCATAAGGTTCTCTTCGACCATTGCCTGGCTGTTTTTCTCATCTCTAAAGATATTATTTATGTCACTTGCATTAAAAGCAACATTTTCAGCTGCTTCAAATAGAGGTTACGTCGATGCTGGGATTTTCAGAAAAATAGTTCTAGTTCACTTACGATTTACCAACTTAAAATTTAGGAAGAAATTAAATCCAAAACGGTTTTTGAGGATATTGCTGACATCACTCATTTTTTAATGAAAAACATGAAAGTGCAAATTTTTAAGTTTAGTTTTACTTTTAAAAAACGTCCGAAGTATTAAAGCTAGTCACTGGTACACTTAAAATTGATTTTTTGATTCTATTCAAAATGAAATGTAACAACTTCCCTGAACGAGGACTGTTCAGTGTAGCATGCTGAAAGAAATAGCATTTAATTCCAGTTATCACATTCGCAATTGAATACCCGGAGAAGCGGTTCTCCAACTTTTTGACCTTCAGGCGCGTTTAAATTCGTACAAATAATTGTAGATGCGCTCGGTACAAAATTCTAACAAACATGTCATAATAATTAAGTCAAATATTACATACCAAATATATTCATTATTGCATTTACTAGAAACATACATTCAAACATTTCTTTTATTTCTAGAAACATTTCTTCCATGTTTGGGTAAATATTTGAAAAAGCAAACTGTCATTTCCACGTCAATGCATTGAAGATTTTCTCTCTTTTTACACTTCATTGTACGGGAAAACTGACAAAAATGAGTAATTACATTTATTTTTTTTACCTGGACACATATTTCTCTGGAATACTACAGGGCACATCTGAAAAGTTTCTAGAGTGCACCAGGGTACCCTGGCTTAAAAGTAATAGCCTAGAGCAGGGGTGGCTTGATCTTGCGGGACACTTTGAAATGCATCATTACTCCGCCCTCCACATATAAAATTATATATCCCCTTATTAGATTTACTCCCACTAGAGACATTTTTTTGGAGCGAAAAAGTGAAACACAATGAGTTTTATTATTTTTGTGTTTACTATTATTGTTACATGCAAACATAGATAATATAATAATAAGGATACTAAACGCACATTGTAAAGAAATAGATAATACTAAAAATGAAATATAAAAAATATATAAATATAAACGAAACAAAAAAAAAAAATGAAATCATTAAAATATATTTATTTCACTACTGCGATATTTGTTTCTCCACTCATCATGAGTTCTCAGAATATAATTGAATTATTCCGAACTCATAACTGTAAACTCATCCATAAAATAGGCAATATGTTGTCAAATATTCGTAAGGATATTATTTTAAAATCAACACTAATTTTCTCTCATAATTTCGACAATTCATTTTTGAATAGATGGATGCACACATAATGTATTTTTAAATACATTGGTAATCACTACTTTGGCCACTCGAATGCATTCGTTTTCACTACTAAATAAATATATTTTGTAAAAGTGCGATACATCTCATGGGGCCGAAGAAATATTCATGGCGGGCCGCGGGTTGGCCACCCCTGCTTTTAAAAGTAATAGCCTAGTCAAAGTTTTAAAAATCGATGAAAAGTAGCACCTTACCCAACGCAGTATTAATTCTAAATAAAATACTTGTAGCTTCTCCCTGTCGTGAGTTTCTAAGGTTTCGAGTCCTCCTGCAGTGGATGCTCTCAAGGGGAGTGTTCTCTGGGGAGTGTTCCATCCGCAAGAGAATTCCGAGAAACGAGTTTATTTTACAGATCGGAATAACTGAATTTATTGATCTGAGATGGTTTCTCAAGCACCACACGAATAAAATTAACGTCTCAAAGTTTATTTTTATGGTACGTCCGACTCGTGACAACGTGCGCAGCTGCCTTGCAGAAAGTGCTAATCTACTGGAGCCCGCATTGCAGTCACTGCTTTCAGAATTGAGGTGATTCGACGGTGATTGGGCCAATGTGTACAGCAACGATAATTAGGCTACAATGGAGGATTTTTTCCCCATACGACAAGCAAATAAGGGGAAGATGGCCCCTAAAAGTGTTCCGGAAGGCATCGGAAGTTTCAGCACTCTTCGAGACCAACCGATGCTCCATCCTCACGTCGATAATTGGTAGGGGTGGGCGGGGAGAAAAGAAAAGGAAAGTTGGAAATACGTAAATTATGTGTCGGATTGAAGGATGAAAATAGCGAGGTATATGAGAAATGCACTTCTAAAATTGTTGTTATAATGCAGGTGACCATAGAGACAGTTCAGCTTTATGCCATAAGCAAGGACTGTACCGATGTTATTCATTTAGGGGCACGTGTAGTTTGAAGATAGGCTAGGGATGCGGGTAATACTACCATCGCAAGGCTCTACGCTCCGATTAGACCGGGACCTACGGTTTAAAGTGGATTCCGAACCACTACACACGTTCATGGCACCGCAGGAACTCGAACCCCAAACCTGTGTTACAGAGAGCTAGCCACTCAGCCATCAGGCCCCTGCCTCTAAAATTAGTTCCGATAATATTCTATTATCTTATCGTTACCCATACGGGTGGTGTTTTGGGTATTTTCATGTCCTTGACCATTTTCAAGTTTGGACATTTTCGATGAAATCTGTGATGTTTTTAAAATTTATTTCCCGTTCTTTTTCTATACATAATATTTATTTTTCAAAAAATTGTGTTATTGTTAAGAGGAAATGTTATTGTAAATTTTTCTAAAAGGTCGTCCGGTGAAAGCGAAGACTATTTGATATAAAAGTGAGAGAGATAAAGATGAGATTTTTCAAGAAAAGAAAATAGTTTGGATTTTTTTTATTTTTTTTTAAGATAGCTGTAATGCGTTTTATTCTTACGTTACATTCTAGACTTTATGGGTAACCTGTCTATCGGCCCAGATGATTACAATTTTTTTTAATTTTACTTTTCCCCTTAGTATACACAAAAATGCACTTTACTACCTCTACAACTATTTGATATTCAGCGGATGCCCTTTG
The DNA here is from genome assembly GCA_021605095.1 of Caerostris extrusa. Lineage (NCBI taxonomy): Eukaryota > Metazoa > Arthropoda > Arachnida > Araneae > Araneidae > Caerostris > Caerostris extrusa. The sequence goes on along the minus strand of BPLR01009026.1, from coordinate 15,033 downwards.
AAATTTACGAGCAAATGTATCTTTTCGTACAGTAAAAATACAATGTTCGCTTTGCAGTGTTAACCTATGTTTATAAAAGTCTTTATTAGACAGAAATCACATTATTTTTTTTTTAAACTATAGATAACTTTAAGAGTTACATATTTTATTTCCTAATAGATTTGGAAAATTCCTGCTCAGTGCGTCGAAGTGACATAAAGGTAAACTTAAATAAATCTAAACTATAATTTATAAATTAGATATAAAACGTGCAGATTAACATAATAAATGTATAATGCCGAAAAGGCTGTTAACAACGTTTTCTTAAAATAGGTTTGACCTTCCCAAAGATAAATTTTTATTCATAATAGTGTCAACTGTTTTATAATAATTTAATAAATTGTCTAATCCCATTTATTGAATAGCTATAAAAATGGCTGTCACGAACTGATGAAGTTAGTTTAAAGCAAATTTATCTTCTATCTGACCTACAATTTCCCTCAATATAGCAACGGTAAGTAAAGTTATTTCACAAAATAACAAAAATAAAAACTATCAAGAGGGAAAAATTTAAATATAACAGAGAAATTCATGCGAGATTCAATTATAATCAACCTGCATATTTAAAAATTGGTAAATCAGTTCTACATCTCCGAAAATCCCCATTCTGATCTGTATTTATAATTGTCATGAATAATGAGAACCAATTTGGGAGTTTTCGTGAGATTCCGAAAGAGATTATCTTCCGAAGTGCGTCCGTTAAGCTTGTTAGAGTCGATTTTTCCATTTTGTTCTTCGACGAGAGAAAACTGCGAAGAGGATGTAAAAGGAAAACATTTCACGAATAAATTTCTTTTCACTTTTAAGACAAATGAAGAGAAATTATTTTCCTTTTGTTAATATATGTACAAGCACACGTGTAGTAAGAATTTTGTGTGTTAGAAATAGATGAGATAAAATAAGAGTAGAATGAGATAATCTAGTTGGAAAAAATGTATTTTTTCATATAATTTTGTCGATTTTCATGTTTTCGAATTATTGTTCTTCCGCCAAATTACTATAATATCGTCTATATTAAATAATTGCTGTGCAATAATTTAAGTATTATATCAGATAAATTTTTATTTCATTAACAAGCAATATAAGTAGAAAAAAATTCTAAATAAAAATAACAGTAACCTTTAATTAATGTTGTTCTAATGCAGCTGGCAATACAGAGACAGTTAATCTTTATGCCATAATCAAAGGCTGAACCGCTGTTATTCATTTAGCACTACTCAGGGGGCAAGTGTAGCTCGAAAATATGCTACGGACTACCTCCATACTAATACTAACACTACCCCCACAAAATTTTACGATCCTATTAGACCGGGATCGACACTTTAAAGTGGATTCAGAACAACTACAAATTTCCATGGTACCTCCGGGTTCGACCCGAAACCTATAGTATCGAGGGCTAGCCTCTCGGCCATCAGGCCCTTTTTGATGTGTTTATTTACAAATTTAAATTTATTTTCCATACGTAAAATAAAAACTATATGAAAGTATAATTTGCTTATACAAAACAAAGTAAATAATCGATTGGGCCGATCTACACTATAGCGATAAAATTTAGAATTTAATGCAAGAATAAAGCACATCACAGCAATCTTAAAAAATAAAAAACAACTATAGAATTAAAAAAGATTTTCTTTTCTTGAAAAATCTCATTTTCATTTCGAACTAAAATTGTCTTTGCTTTCACCCAATGATCTTTTAGTACAATTTTACATTATATAATTACTAGCCCGTGAAACGAAATTTAATTAAATATTATATATAAAAAAGTTTATTAAAGAAATTTAAATAAACCAATAAGAATTGATTACGAAATAAATAAATAAACCAATCAAAACCATTGAAAGGGATCATGAAATGGAAAACTGATCAAGGACACGAAAAAACTGATCAAAACGAAAAAGTGATCAGGGACATAAAAAAAAAGTAATCAAGCACACGAAAAAACCCTCCTCCTTCAAACAATAGGGGGCCTGATGGCCGAGTGACTAGAGCTCTGTTGCTTGGTACCACAAGTTCGAGGCCCGGTGGTGTCATGGATGTTTGTAGTGGTTTGGAATCCACTTTAAACTGTAGGTTCCAGTCTGTTTAGCCTAACGTGTGCACAAGATGACCGTAGAGCAATAAACCAAACCCAACCAATTCGTCCAACAATACACATAATTGTATGGATAATAATTTCATAAGTCGAATATTAAATGAAATACGTTACAACATTTTGAATTTAGATGTAAACGATGAGCAGTATGAACTCCTCATTCCTGAAAAGCTTAAAAACTCTTGAACGAATACCTGAAAAAAATACTCAAGAAAAACCTCTTGAACGAATACATGAAAGTGCGTTTACAAGAGCCTTGCAAATAACATGTAAACTGAAATGGAAAAACTTTCTGACGAAAAACTCTCAGAGTTTTTTGGAAGAAAATATTTATCCAGCTGATTTATTTCTAGTCTACAGATCAAGTTTTGTAACTGTTGTTTCTTACATTTGTTGTTCCTTTCCTTTTTATTATTGTTCGCGAATTTTCGATAAAAAGAATCATGAAAAAGATGTGATGGCACTAATAATAAATAAAATAAAAATAAAATCTATAATATAATAACAATAATAAAATAAACATCTCTCAAGGCATCCTGTTCGTAAAACTGAAAAGCGCTAAAAAACTTTAAAAAAAAATGCAGATACTTTAAAGTAATTTGTTTTATTAAAGTTTTTACTTGTACAAATATTAATTCCCCTTTTTGAATTCTTTCAATTAGCTCACACTCTCCCTATATATATCTTGTTCAAATTTTCAATCGTTCATAAACACTCTTTATTCATCCACTCAAGTTCAAATACACTTTTTTTAACTTGTAGTGACACTGGAAGTTAATGCAGTTTTTCAAATATTAATTCAGTAATTAAATTTAATTAAAACTAAAATTAATTAATTAAATTTAATTACTGAATTAATATTTGAAAAACTGCATTAACTTCCAGTAACATTTACATTTAAGTTGCATATATCTACCAATAGATGACGCCAGATAAACTTAAAAAATGAATGAAAATTATTTGTAAAGGACTTTTCTGCAATAGAGTGAAAAAAAGTAGAAATTGACTTTAAATTTTTTTTTTTTTTTTTGTGTGTGTTACTTGTTACTGATATTTTTGGAAACCAAAGCTTTAACTTTTATTTTAAAGTAATTTTTAAAATAAAAATCAAATACATATCCACACCTGTGCGTAGTTGTTATAACACCTGTTTTGTTACATAGGTCAACATATTTTTCATGAGCCTTTTACCTCTATGATGTATAGTTTCACGAAATTCAGAAAGGATGCCAGTCTTTGTAGAAGATGAAGGGGAAAAAAATTGAATACTGAGAAGTAAAATTTTAAAAAAGGCACTCCGTCTAGTTTCTGATATATTTTTTGTTTTAACAATAGGCTGTTCAGTCAATATTTTCTCAACGAAGTGTTAGAATTAGAAATGTGTTCCTTTGATAAATGTTTCAGTTTAAAGATTGTAGAAATCATCGACCGATTTACTTTGCCATTGGTTTCTGATTTCATTTGCGATCTTCTTTTTACTACAGTGCATCTCAGCCACAATTTATATGGTTTTGTTTTCAATAATCATAACTATCGTGTCATAACTAATATACTAAATCATATCGGCCTTGGCCCATAATGGAAGAAATAGCCCATTATGGGACAAGGCCGCCTACCTACTGGTAGATTTCGAGACGAGAGATGTTTTTCTTTTTACAGGGGTTTTCAGCTCTACACCCAACAGTCATATGAGACCGGGACCTACGGCTTAAAGTGGATTCCAAACCACTACAAACATCCATGGCACCGCCGGAACTCGAACCCTGTGGCGCCGAGCGCCAGAGCTCTAGCCACTTGGCCATTCAAGCCCTAACAATCCTTTTTGTAATTTAACAAATCCTTAGTTCAAACTATTTTTACAGCATTTCGACAAGACTTTAACACTTTCATTGCCGATCTCGTGTCAGTGCGTGGTGTGGAGTGATGTCTCAGTAGCCAGTCACGCGTTCGCGCGGGATGAACAGCGCAGCACCATTCATTCCCGTCTCCAATCGGCGATATATGTTAGATGCTTTTCGTGAATATTGGTCATAAAGGATAGAAGCTAGTTAGAAAGTATGTGGTTTCCAATTTATAGCTCCATTAGTTATTAAAATAATCTTGCAATATGAGTTGAAGAGACGGTAGTTCTGCAGGGGCTTCATGTCCTCCCCCCCAAAAAAATGCAATCTAATCAGCCTCTAATAAATAATAAAATTTCAAATATGTTGGCTGAGCTGGAGTTATGACAACGATGAAGCATTCATTCCTGCGCATGGTTTGCAGTAATAATGTCTTTGTTAGCAACATATATTAATTCATTTATATTAAATATTGATTAGCGATCAAGTATCCTGCAATACTAATCACTTGTTTTCATTACATTGTCTTATTTTTTTACACATCATGCGAAATTAGGAAATAATTTTATCTCTAGTGCCTATCACGTGCTATCGCGTCATCAAAATTAATATTACTTAATAATGAATATGATACAAATAGTCCTGTTTCATTATCACTTATCATAGAGTTTACAGCACCTAATTTCTCGAAAATATTCTTTGGGGCATTATCACTGTTTGGCAACTTTTTATGTGAATAAGAAAAAAACAAGTAATATAAAAAAAAAAAAATTAAAGTCAATTCCTACTTTTTTTTTCCACTCTATTACAGAAAGCAATTTATAAATAATTTTCATTCCTTTTTTTTTTTAAGTTTATCTTGTGCCATCTATTGGTAGATATATGGAACTTAAATCTAAAAAATAACTAAAATTAATTAATTAAACTGAATTACTGAATTGATATTTGAAAAAACTGTATTCACATCCAGTGTCATCCACTACATTTTCAAAAAAAAAAATACATTCGAACTTGAGTGGATGCATAAAAAGTATTTTATGAACGATTGAAAAGTTGAACAAGACATATATAGGGAGAATGTGAGCTAATAGAAGGAATTGAAAAAAAAAAGCAAACAGAAAGATTAGTTGTTTGTAATGAAAGTGGTCTTTGAACGGGAAAACTGACGAGAAAGAGAGTAATTAATTTGCTTTTATGTCTGGACAGATATTTTTGGAATAGTACAAGGTCCCTTGTGCAGCCTTAGGGAACCACTGTTCTAGAGATAGGGACATAAGAAAGTAAGTAAGGCCTTTAAGTAATCTTTGTAAGTAAGTAAGTAATCTTTGAGGCATGTAAGTATTCCATTCTGTATTTGCATTGTATTCGTAGTATGAAATTTCATTTTTTTAAAAATATGTGTGCATACCAATTAAACTATCTAATGAAATTTAAGAGAAAAATTAATAGGCTACAAATAACGATTGTTTACACATTCTTAATAAAAATCTAATTTGTTAATTCTAAACTATTAAAATTGTTTTTAACAAATAATCAAGAAGAATTAACTCTGAAATTGGATTCAAATATTTTTTATTAGTTCTCTAGAAAAATACGAATAAATGTTGTCTAGTTATAACTGAGTTAGCAGTTTAAAAATTAAAATTATGTACAAGTTGAATGTGAGTACTTACATATTATACTTCAATATAATTAGTTGACAGTTTAGAGAACTACTTCTACGATAATTCTGACGATGCCGGATTGTAATGTGGGGAAAAAGACAAATCCAAATAGTGTATTTAAAAGAACTCAATATAAAGATAGAATTAATTAAAGAAAAAAATTTCAGAAATTGTAATCGAATGCACCGATGTACAGGTTACCCATAAAATTTAGTATTTAGTGTAAGAACAAAACAAATCACAGCAATCTAAATAAATATATAAAGTACAGCATTCAAAGTGATTTTCTTTTCTTGAAAAATCTCATTATCACTTTGGAAAAAATTGCCTTTACTTTAACCAGACGATCTTTTCGAACAATTTTACGTTAATTATATAACAATTAGCGAGTGAGAGAAGTTTAAATAAATATTATGTATGAAAAGTCCGTGAAAGGAATTTAAATAAACTAATAAGAATAACTCGTCAAAGAATTTTAAACTAAAGTAATAGCTCGTGAAAGAAATTTTAAAAAAATAAATAAATGTTAAAATTAATCCAAAACATGAAAACCCAGCTCCTTAAACCAATACCCATGATTTTATGGTTATAAAGTGCCAAGATATAAGGGGGGGGAACCCGGCCTTTTTGTGGGTTTTATGTTTAACATGCCTTCCACCATGATTGGTAAGCAGGATTTTCAATCATTTTCTTCAGAAACTACTTTTTAAAAAATTAATGCGGAATCAGTCACAATTCGATTTCGTCAGAATTTTGTGATACTTATATTTCCACCATAATTTTGTTTTAAATAAAAATACTACGGGAAGGCTATCGAGTCTATCTATCGAAGTAGGTAGGCTATCGAGTATAGTGTTTTTGTCGAGATGGCAGTTAAAGATTGACGCTCTCAATTGAAAGTTACTTTTTATGACATACTACTAGCTCCTCCAATCATTGCTTTTTTCAGAAGTGAGATAACATTGGAAATGTTATCCATGCAATTGACCTTTCTTTTCGTCTGTCGTCTACCCTGAATCCCTTCAGCGAATTGTTTCTCAATTAACGCACACCCAACTTTCACCTTCCATCCGCCAAGAACCAAAGATCTTATAATTTGAACCACTTTTCAAAATGTTATAAAAAAAAAAAAGAACCACTTCACAATGAGTTCACATTTGAACTGAAGATACTTGAAGAAGAGGGTAAGCGGTACGGCATAAAAAAAGTTCCAAAGTGTATTCATAGATGGCGCTGTAAGCGCCATAAAGAAAGTGAATTTGGCTGCCAGTGATATTTTGAATCGAAATTACGATGTATTTGGCATGAGTTGCACATTAAACCAATTGTAGTGTTCAATGTGCATGATTGTTTCGGTTTTTTTGACGGAAAAATAATTTCCAAGTCATTTAACAGTTGTAGCAGTGTCAGTGGAAATCCCTTCCACCACGGAAATGTTCAATTGGATGGAAAAAAAAATAGATCAAAACCACGAATGACGCTCGATATTTTTTAAATTGTAAGACGGGTGCTTTTTTTTTCATTTATATAACTTTATTTTTAATCTTGTTTTTTATCTCTTTATTTTTTTATCTTATTTATTTTTTCTTTTATTCATTTTTCTTTTGTATTATGTTTTTTTATCTATACAAGACTACTCAATTAAATGAACTTTCATTGTATGAATTTTGAATGACGAAATACTGCCTCGGATATTTACTACCAGGAGTTTTCAAAGGTTGCGCCCTAGAAGATTTTCTGGTGCGCCCAGAAGAAAATATGCCCAGATACAAAAATAAATATAATTACTTCCTTTTTTTCCAGATTTCGGTTCACGGATAGCTTTAATTACAATCAACTAACCTTTCTGGTGGCGTTTTTTCTCCTTTTGTTCACATAAAAGTTACCAAACAGAGACAATGCCCGAAAGAAGGTTTCCGAGAAACTAGGCAACTTCAATAGTTAACCAAAAGGAGCTCTAGGGTTTATGAGATTTTCATTGTTAAAATAGTTAATTGTAGTCTATGAGACAACGCCGTCCATCAGTAGTAGTCTGTGAACCTGACCCTCTGGATATAAAACTGTGAGGAACTAATAGCTGATGTTTATATGTCAGAAATTTGAATATAATTGCTCTACATTTATTTGTAGGTTTTTAAATCAGCCCCGACATCAAAAGGTTTGAGAACTACTGGTCTACACAATTTCAGAATGTGCGTAAACACATCCTGAATGCAGTTGCTTAAATCTTATAAACTTTTATCTAGAGTGATTTATTTTTGGTATTACCGTTAAAACTATATTGCTCGATCCTTCGGCACGTCCAGAACGTGCCGGTTTGAAGAACGCCTACTCTACTATAAAACGTAGGACGATCTCATAAATCAATAGCATTAAAATTGACTCTAAAAATTTAAAATATTTAAGGTTTTATCTAGGTTTATCTAGGGTTTTATCTAGGGTTGAACTCACCGTCTGCTGCCCCGAGGGAGCGTTGGTTCCCACCGTGAACCTCCTGCTGAAGTAGCGGCGGATCCGATCCGAGATCCATGGATCGCTCCGAGCCCGCTCTTTGAATCGTTTTCCGAACATTTCTGGAGATGAACTTCGGCTCATCAGAACACGCTCATAGCATGCGCTTCGATTCAGTTGTTGGTTTGCTGTTCCTTCACTGAACGAATCCTCAGTTTTCCAACAGTTTCGTTCCTTACGACGATGAAGACGATGAGTTGGAAACACCAAGTCCTGATTTATTTTTCTTGAATGTTTTGCCAAAAGTTTTTTTTAATTTAATAGAGTGTACATATTGTCGTTTATTTATTTAATCAAGTGACCGTAGTAAACTGGTTCTGTCCAAAATTAAATAGTTGAAGAAATGAGATCTGATATTCGAAAGTTAATTATTGGAGACAAGAACAAAACGGAAAAATTTCGAATTTTATCAATAAAAGGATCTGGAAGACACAAAAAAGGTCTTAAAATTATTTTTTTAAAGTACTTTTGAATAATATAATAATAATAATCGTAATTTAATTAACTTAATTTGAATTTCTCAAAAATCAGACAGATCCACGAGAACTCAAATCACTTGTTGAATCTATAGATCTTTCATTCACAAAAAAATCTTTAAATCGAAAATAAATAGTTTTAATGAATCTCGGAAGAGTAAGAAAAGATTCGGTTTCACTGATTCGGAGAGGACATCCTGAAAACGATGTCCTTACAAAAAAACTGGAGAGGTCCGAAACCGAAGATCGCTATCCAAGGGTTCATCAGACACTGATTCCTGTGTCCTGCTGGCGGTATGCTCTTCGGCTTCCCGTTGCCATGACGACCGGGTTTCACGTGGGCGTCATCATCGCTATGAGCGACACAATACGGGGAGAAAATTTTGGGGTGTCCTTCGCTAGGGGGCGCGCGCGAGAGAGAGGGTTCGATTCCATTCATCCCCCGGCACGACTGTGGGAGGATGGAGAGCAATCCCATTAGAAAAAGATCGGGAGAGACAGCAACCGCTTTTGCCCTTTGTTGGCTCTCCGAAATAACTATTTGCACAGCTCAAGTCTTCTTGTATTGGCTTGTTCATGGTTAAGCCAATATCGATCTATAACATCTCGTCATTCCTTGAAGATTCAGCACCCATGAAATAAACTCGCTCCACGAGCAAGTCTCGGCTACCTGGTACTTCAAATTACGTACTGGAGGAACAAAAAAATACATAGGAAACTGTCTGTACTAGTATTTAAGTAGGCACATGTGTTAGTGTGTGTAACACTCACCGGTAAGAAATTATCACATGCTGATAAGTACGACTTTCCAAAACAGAACTTTTTCTATACTGTAAATACCATTCAATTCAAAGTACTATAGAAAACTGGTTCAGTTCCAGATTAAATGCTGGAAGAAATGAAATCTGATATTCGAAAGATAATTATTTGAGATAAGAACAAACGGAAAAATCCAATTTCTACACAAATCATTACACTATATCACGAAATCCTGCGGGGTAAAAAATACATTTAAAAAGTGGTTAATTGGTTTTCTTTCCAATCGTCTTCTTGTATTGGCTTGTTCATGGTTAAGCCAATATCGATCTATAACATATCGTCTCTCATCGAGGGAGTTATTCTTTGAAGATTCAGCACCCATGAAATAAACTCGCTCCACGAGCAAGTCTCGGTTACCTGGTACTTCAAATTACATACTGAAGGAACAAAAATGTAGTTAAAAACACTGTCTGTACTATTTAAGTAGGCGCATGTGAGTGTGTGTGTGTGTAACGCTCACCTGTAAGTATTGGTGCTAAAGCCTTATTTTTTCATGTGTCTCTAAATATTATCTCATGCTGGTAAATGAGGATTTCCAAAAGACTATTCAAAATAAAACATTTTTCTATACAATTACTTTCAAAAGTTGAAAATTCCTGAAATTCCTTTTGAGATCAGGAAATTCGTCCTTCAAGTATTTTCGAGTAAAATATATCGCTAAAATTAGTGAATGAATTTATGCTAAACCACCAGTCACTTTCGGGAAAAGTGTCTCTGGTGTTAACGAAAATATAAATTAAATTTCATTCTATTTGTGTTCATTATCCTGTTACACAATTCTATCAATGACAATCAATTAATAAAGTTATATACATATATAATAATCGATTAATAATAATGTTATATCGACGATAAGTTATTAATAATAATATTTATTGATCATAATCTATTAATAATCGATAACAATGTACATTATCCTGTTACTGAGATCTGTCGATGTATCTATTGATATATAGAGAAATATACAGAGTCGCAAGAAAATGGCATCGTAAGTCAGAAATTTGAATTAAGAAATTCAAAATGAAAGAACTCACATGAAATTATTTTGAGGTTTTCGATTATCATTCCTAAAAATTAAACAAATATGTGATTTACTTCTATTTAAAGAAATTGATTTATTTATTAATATCTTAGTGAAATTAAGCGATTTCACTAAGAGATTAATAAATGAATCAATTAATTAATTAAAAAAATTTTTATTGGTAAGTGCCTGCATGTGCATGGGAGAATCCTGCACATGCGGGTCACTTACCAATAAAATTTTTTTTAATTAATTATCCATCGGAAGGCACTGCTCTCCCATTAGTGGTATACATGAAACCCACCCATGTTAAAATACAAAAAAAATCTACTTCGTGTCTAACAACTGTTTTATGTTAAATATGTCTCGTCTCGTTAAAGTATGAGTGACATATTTTTAAACTGTGGACGTGTGTTATTTGTGGGAAAAATTAGTAGTATCCTAGTCCAGGGGTCGGCAACCTGCGGCTCTTTGATGTGAAGCTGCGGCTCAAATATTATACGCAAATATTATTTATTTTATCAAAAAAAAATATTTAAAAATCGTTTAAACATGCATGTACGTAACGCAACAAAAGTGGACAGCTTTAAAAGAAATGCCGCGATTTGAGGCACTTATATTCGACGCATGGAACAGTCTTCCAGATTGCTACAGTGAGGTGAAGAAGTTGACATTTGGAGTGCTGACTATCTTCGGATCGACATATTCATGCGAGCAAGCGTTCTCTTGCATGAATATAATTAAAAGTAAAGTAAGAAGTCAACTAACAAATGAAAATTTAGAGTCGTGTTTGAAATTTAAAACAACAAGTTATGAGCCAAATCTATCCAAACTTTCTAAAACCATGGCAAAGCCATCGCTCCCATTGAATTTGTTTGCTTAATTTTTTGTTATTGAAGTACAAGTTAGTGTTGTAAGTAAATGTTTAATTGTTTAATTTTTTACTTAAATAATAAGTAATTATCTAATAATGCCATATATATATTATCTAATTTGTTGTGAAAAACACTACTAATATATGAATAAATAGATTAGGTTTTTTTTTTATCAAAAACTTCATTTATGAGTACTATTTATCAAGAAAAATTTGAGGCTCTTTAAAAACTATGAAATTTTGTAAATTGTAATTTTTGACTCTTCCGACTCAAAGGGCTGCCGACGCCTGTCCTACTTAGATAAAGGAAATGTAGCGAGACCATTACTGGTGAACATTATCAATTGCAATTGAGCTGTTTGAGAAAGCGCGAAATCACTGATGAATGTTGCCAATTTATATTGAGAAATAACCACAATATGAGAAAAACAATTCTCGGTTGCGAAACAAATTAAGAACTGTTTGGAAAGGAAGTTCCATCTAACCTATCCTATTCTCCAAACATTGCTGCCTCTCATGACCACTTATTTCGATTGATGACGCCTGGCCTGTCTCAGCAGCATTTCCACTCTTTGGAACAAGTCGAAACTTTTTTTGATTCATGGATAGTCCCAAATTACACTTCTTTGTTCGTCTTTTGGGTGAGAGATAGCGAAGAATAACAATTTGGATGTATTCATTAATTTCTTTCGTGATGAAAATGCGTTTTAAGAAGGAAAAAAAAAAGGATGATTAAAGTTTAATATTGAATAGATGAAACAAAAAAAATGACCCACTTCTTTACAGATTATCTATTTATTATACTCACAAACGTTTCCTTGACTTTTGTGAAAGAAAACCGACTGTTAATAAATATATAAATAAAAATAATTGTCATATTAGCAATCTACAATTTCCTTCATAATGTTCAGTTTAACGGATCGTTTGTTTGATTTTTGTTCTTCAAAAATTATAGGACGTTTAAAATATATACACGGATAAAAACATTTACAATAAAATTCATGAATTATATCATTCATAATCTTCTTCAAAAACAAGAACGTTTAGAAAAAAAAATGTAAGCACATGTCCAACACAGGGCTCCTCTTTTAATCTGAACTTGAATCAAGTGTGTGATTCAAGTTTTTGGAGCAAACTTTTCTCCGTTTCAATAGATATATTCTCTTACTTTTTTAGGTTTTCTCTGTCGATAGTCTTCGGATTCGTTTTTATTTCCTCACCTGCCATTGAAAGGAAGAGTTCTACGAGCTACAGGTGTTCCTCTTGCATTACAATAAAATGCTCTATCTACTCCATGAATTTCTCTCTAATTTAGTTCATAATTTAAAGCTTCATTTCAAAACTTTAATTAGAATTGAAAAATGATGTATTACATTTATTTTGGAATCTCTTTTTTTCTACTAATTGATTCCCTAATATTGCACACTAAATTTTACCTTCATTTACAAATTACATGCCTCCACTTAGCCGTGCTACTTTCTAAGTTGTTGTTTAGAAACTAACCTAACAATTTAAATAGCTTTAAATTTAATTTATAAATCAATTTTTTTTTTAAGATATTAGACTAATATACTGTATTATTTACTTTTCTAGTGCAGCTGGCAATAGAAGACAGTTATTTTTGTGCCATAAGCAACTGCTGCACCACTGTTACTCATTCACCCAGGGGTGCTCGAAGCTAGACTACGAACGCGAGTAACACTACCACTGCAATGCTTTACGATCCTATTAGAAATGGAATTACGGTTTAAAGTGGATTCCGAACCACTGCAAACATCCATGACCCCGTCGGGACTCGAAAGCCGAAACCTGAGGTACAGAGCGCCAGAGAACTAGCGACTCGGCCATCAGGCCCATACTGTATCATTTACTTACTGTATGTTTTTAAGCAAAAATGTCTTAAAAACTTTAAAAATTAACAACTGTTAGCTATACATTATTACGTATTTAAAACAGTTACTTTAATGAAGAATGTTTCCTATTTTACTGGAATAGAAATAAATGATACGCCATTAACAATTATTGTTTCAATGTGTTAATACGCTAAACCAAATTATCATTAACCACTTAAGAATAGCATTTATAACCGAAAAAAAGAGCAAAAAAAGAAACCAAATTAAAATTTTATAGACTGTATGCGCACCAAACAAAGCAGAAGTAAACTGAATTAACATCTTCTTTCGTCCTTCTATTCAATGGACACATTTAATTACATTTATTTTGTTGGGTCGTCGGCCCGATGGCTTTGTTAAACAGGAATTTCTATTGAAGGCTTGAATAATAATAATAATAATACAATTCAACTCGTTTTGCTTGATCCAAATTTGTATTTATTATTTCAATTCACTTAACAAATTAAAAATAATATTCGATTAACAAATTCCATTCTTAAGAATTTGAATTCCCATTTCAAATTGAAATTAACTTAATTTTTTTTTTTTTTCCTTATAAGAAAGTAATGCAAATGTAGAATCCCAGTTAGAAATTGTAGGATAATTTTCGACACATAATGAAAATGTTACTAAATTTCTTTCCTTCATTCATTAACAGGAAATAATGTAAGAAATCATATGCTTTGATATTTTTTATTCTCTTTTTTTCAATTCCTTCTATTAGCCCACACTCTCCCTATATATATCTTGTTCAAATTTTCAATCGTTCATAAAAATACTTTTTTATTCCTCCACTCCAGCTCAAATACATTTTTTTAACTTGTAGTGGATGACACTGGATGTTAATATAGTTTTTAATATAGTAAATTAATTAATTTTAGTTCTCTTTAGATTTAAGTTGCATATATCTACCAATAGATGGCGCCTCGATAAACTTAAAAAAATGAATGCAAATTATTTATAAAGGACTTTCTGCATTATAGTGAAAAAAAAGTAGGAATTGACTTAAAATGCTTTTTTATATATTACTTGTTTATTCTTATTTGACGATATTCCACCTACAAATAACTACCTACATCTACACCTACAAGTACTTTTATTTTGTTCGAGATTCTGAAAAGGAACGATCCTTTTTCGCAATGCCCTCGGGAAACAAGTAAAAGATTCGATCTAAAGCTACGTTTCATTCTTCCTTTATATAGATTTCACGAAAAATATCCTTTTATTTCAACGCGTGAGTTTTTTCTATCAATATAACAATCAAAGAGCAACACTCTTTAAAATTTTTATCCATAAAATGATGGGCATTGTTTTTAGGAGTGGAGTTTTTCGTTTCTTTGATCAATATTTTTGTGTCCTTGACCTTCTTCATCGTTTCACATTGGTTTATTTTTTTTTTTAATTTCTTCCAAGTGCTATTCTTATTTTATTTAAATTTCTTTCACAAGTTTTTTTTTTAATATATATTGTTTCCTCAAATATCTTTCACGAGCTAATAATTATATCAATAAATAATTAAATCATGTAAAAATTGTTCAAAAACAATTCTATTTCAAAGTGAAAATGAGATTTTAGAAGAAAAGAAGGGTGTTTTTAGAAGAATTTGTGATACATCGGCCCAGCAGGTTACAGTTATAATATTATTTTATTTTTTATTTATTTTTTAATGCCGTTATAGGAATAACTTTTTAATTATTATAGAATTTATTTTTGCCTCTGTAAATTTCTCTTTTACGATTTCAAAAGGGTTTTTTTTTTTTTTATCATTCCTAAATAAATAAATATACATATATACATTGTT